>PVLC010007099.1:0-65268 GCA_004027655.1 Graphiurus murinus | reverse complement strand
GGTACTGGGGATTGAACTCAGGGGCATTCTACCTCCGAGCTACACCCCCAGCCCTATTTTTTTATTCTTTATTTTGAAACCGAGTCTCACTAAGTTGCGGAGTGCCTCACTAGGTAGCTGAGGCTGGCTGCGAACCCGGATCCTCCGGTCTCAGCCTCCCGAATGCTGGGATTACAAGCGTGCGCCACCACGCCCGGCTAATAGATTTTTTTTTTAAACTTGGGATTTATTTATTTAATTTTGGTTACAATGCTGGGGATCAAATGGAACTACACCAAAGCCCTATTTTATTCTTTATTTTGAAACAGGGTCTTGCTTTGCTGCTGAGGGGGGTCTTGCTAAATTGCTGTGCACTGCCTTACAGACTAAGAACCTTTTGCCTCAGCCTCGCAAGTACTAGGATTGCTCGCAAGTGCCACCATGCCTACCTTAACTCTTCTTTTTTATATAAATGGAGACATCTGATAGATGAGATTATTAGTTTGGATTCTGAAGTTCTGTAGTGAATTAGATTTCTGACTTGAACTAGGAAAACCTGTTCACATGTAGAACATGTACATTGTTTTACAATAAGAATTAATTTTAAATAGTAGGACAGGATCAAGAGTTTATTGGTTAGAAGCCCTTTGTTAATTTCGAAAAGATTTTCATTTAGATATAAAATACAGGCAGAGGAACACAATGAAAATAAGTTATACTACTTTTTAAGAATTGGTCAAATGAAATATAAAGCATGTATCATGAATGAATATTTATTTTTATTGCTTAACTTTATTTTTGGTACTAAAAATTGAACCCAGCGGCATTCTATCCCCAAGTTACACCCAATTGTGCTCTCTCTCTCTCCCTCTCTCTCTCTCTCTTTCCCTCCCTCCCTCCCTAAATTGCTGAGGCTCTCCCTGAAACCTACAATTCTCCATCTCATCCTCCCAAGTACTGGGGTTATAGGTATGCATCACCACACATGGCTTTAATCTTTATTTTAAACTGTCTTCTGTTTCACTGTTTTGGCAGCAAAATACAGTACATTTCCTGACCCTCTTAAAAAACAACAACAAAAACAACTATTCATGGGCTGGTGGGGGGATGGGGAGGTGATGTAGTTCAGTCAGTGGCATATGCAAGGTCCTGGGTTCCATCCTATAGTCCTAAAAAAAAAAAAAAAAAAAGAATTATTCATAAGCTTTGATAAAAGATAACGAAACAGATTTCATTCAAAGAGATTATTAAAATGAGATTTTATTTGCTTTGTGGTACTGAGGATTGAACCCAGAGCCTCACATATGCTAGGCAGGTGACCTACCACTTAACTACATCCTTAGCTCCTTTATTTTGTTTTATTTGAAGCTATTGAAACTCTCTAAGTTTCCCAGGCTGGCCTTACACTAGTATTCCTAACCAAGTAGCATTAGATCAAAGAGAGATCTAAAATTAGACATTCCAATCTAAATGTACTTGTTAAACATCCTTCATATTACCTCTACTGGGTATCCACCCAAAAGAATGGAAACCGAACTATCAAACCAATGCATGTGTATCTTTGTTTATAGCTGCACAATTCACAATTGCCAAACTATGGAACCAGCCAAGATGTCCATCAACAATGAGTGGATTACAAAACTATGGGCTATGTACACAGTGGAATTTTACTCAGCCATAAAGAAGAACAAAATCATGTAATTTGCAGGGAAATGGATGGAACTGGAAAACATTATGCTAAGTGAAATTAGTCAGTCACAAAAAGTAAAAAAAAAAATTGTATGCTTTCCCTAATATGTGGAAGCTAGGGAGAAAGTGGGACCTAGGAAGGACTCTAGAAAGAAACCTTAGATGAGCAAAGAAGGCAACCTAACTGAAGGTGGTAGGAGGGGGTACTCCCTAATGCACTTGATATACATTCATAAACATATCAAAGTCAATCACTAAATTGAACATGAGAAGGACATAGTGGGGAGAGAATGGGGTGGGAATTGGGAAGGGTTAAATGAGTACTGTATGCATATATACCTCTACCAGCTTAATGAGGTACACCTCATTAAGATATATGCCAGGTGTGGTGGTGCATGCTTGTAATCCCTGTACTTGGGAGGCTGAAACAGGAGGATCCCAGGTTTGAGGACAGCCTCAGCAAGTAGTGAGACTCTCAGCAAACTAGCAAACTAGTACAAGCCTGTTTCCAAATAAAAAATCAAGTGGGGCTAGGGTGTAGCTAGAAGGTAGAATTCAATCTCCAGCGCGCGCGCGCGCGCACACACACACACACACACACACACACACACAAAGTGTATGCTTACAATGCACCAAGAAAAAGAAAAGAGAAAAATATTTTGATATGATCACCTGTGTTGAAATATTTTTGTATTTTATGTTTATCAGATAACTCAAGTGCCTCTTATTCTTTTGGGCTTTTAAGAATAATTTCTTCCATGTGCTGGACAGAATTAAAGGAAACAACTCACCTCCTCTTCATTTTTCTAATCAGTTTTACCATTAGGTAGTAGCATTTAACTCCCTCTTTATTGGTAGGACAAGATTGTATTGACAGGATCAAGCAGGAGATTAGTTCCCTTCGCAGTATGTACTCCTCAGAGGAATACTCGCCCTCATTAAGATGGAAGACACTTAAAGCTGTAATTCAGAGGCACCGTATTGCCTGCTTGCTTAAAATAAATAAGCAGAAGGACCCTCTGGAACACAGATTTAGCAGAGTTAAATGACTGGGAGAATGCCCTTCTAAGTCCAGCTTTAACCTACACAATGTGATTTAAAACAAGGAAGCTCACTTCTTTTGAGGTGGAAAAAAAAAGCGAAAATCAAAAATCAATCAAATAAACAAACAAAAAACACCCCACAAAACAGTAATAATGCATTATTACTAACAGATAATATAACATTTATCTTCTGCAAATGCAAACAGATATGATAAATCAATCCAAAAAGCAAAAAAAAAAAAAATCAATCTTGGATATGTTCCAAAAACTTACTATGTTGAAACAAGAAAAAAAAAGAAAAAAAGATTGTATGTTAAGTATTAAAGACCACAGGGATTACTAAATTATAATTCCTGCCAGAAAGTCCCTATACTCTATTCATATGTCAAAAGGCATTAAAGAAAATACAAGAAGCCTATTGTAAAATGTTAGAAGATTCATGAATGGAAGCCCATCTAACACATACTTAATTTAAGAATTCTCCAACCCTTATTAACAAAAGAATTTAACATACTTATTAACCCATCAGAACATTTGTCTTTAAAATTCAAAAGTAATTGCTAATTAAAACAAGTGTACATTCCATTAATGTTTTGTAGTGGTCTATGATTGGATAAATTCAGGTTGCTGTGCTACCTGGTGTTGAGAGATATCTTTCTTGCTTCAGGAATTATCAATAATTCATAGTTCAGTCTCTCTCTCTCTCTTTCTCTCCCTCTCTCTCTCTCTCTCTCTCTCGCTCTTGCTCTCGCTCTTTCTCGCTCTCTCTCTTTTTCTCAGAATTTGTTTTTAGTTTTGAATTTATCAATGCATAAAACACTTAATTTTTGTTATTATTAGATATTTCCAGTGATATTTTGCATAGGTAAAATCTAGAATCATTTTCTTCCCATTTCTACCTATTATCATTTATTTGAATAGAAGCTCAGAGATCAAGCAAACATTCCTCTATTCTGCTGTTGAGGTACAGGAAAAAAATGGCAAAATTCTACAACTGATGTGAAAAATAGCCCATGTTATGGCATTGCTGTATATCTTGATGAATTATTTGGTGTCTTCATATAATAAAGTACTAAGTTCTACTTCATTAGACTACTTTCAAATTCATTGCCTTTAAATAAGCAACATCTAGATTAATAACAGCTTGAGATCATTTGAAATCTAAAATTATAGATAATAGTATTTCACTAAAGCAATGAAGTAATATATACTAATGTAATGATGTAAATCACTGAATAATGAAACTCATTCTTTTATCTGACTATAGACTATATACAAAAAATGAGCATTCAAACATATAAATCAATGTTTATGCATGTAGGAACATGATGCATTATAATATCCAGGTAGCTTGAATGTGTTCGTGGGTGTGTGTTTTGTTTTGTTTTTGTTCTTGTTGTTGTTGTTTGTGTGTGTGTGTGTGTGTGTGTGTGTGTGTGTGTGTGTGTGTGTGTGTTACTGGGAATTGAACTCAGTGGCATTCTACCTCTGAACTACACCTCCATCCCTATTTCATTTTTTATTTTGAAAATGTCTAACTAAGTTGCTGAGGGCCTCACTCAGTTGCTGAGGCTTGCCTTGAACCTGCACCCTCCTGTCTCAGTCTCCCATGTACTGGGATTACAGGCATATGCCAGCATACCCAGCTAAATATGTTCCTAAAATCTAACAGGAGAATTAACTGTTGTTCTAGAAAATCAACTGCACTTAAAATATATATTTTATATTCAGGGATCTTTCCTGCTGAGGTTGTTGTAAACTTTATATGTTTTAGCTTTTCACACTTATTCCTTAAAAAATACTTGCTAGAAATGACCCTCATATTTTTGTCATTATCTGGTATGTTTGAAAACATAACAAAACTTCCTTTAATCAAAATTTTATGAGTGTACTTCAGGAAAATATTATAAGTGAATATTGTACTATTCACTTACTGAATTTCTATTATGTCTCCCGTTGTAAGACACCCAGTCCCATTGTGAGGCACTTATAGGTGTGTATTGGATAGTTTTTTTTTTCTTTTAACAATACTATAAAATAATTTATGATAATATTGAATAATAAAAGTCTTTTGGATTAATCTTGAAATTTTTTCTGAAGAGAAGATTAAATGAGGCTGACCATTATCATATATTCCAATCCAATAAATGACATATATAACCTAATAATTTTTTTAAAATTTTGAGTTTATGGTACTTTTAAAAATATTAAATTAAATTAGATCACATTTAGTTCATTATCTTTCTCATAGAAAGTATTATGTTACACAAAGTAGATACTTTATGAAATTTTATATGTAATTACTAACTTGTTTATATTAACTGGATATAATATTTTCTATTTTATTTACATCCCTTGTATCTTAATTTTTTATATTATTCTTAAGTAGCAGCAAAAATGCTAACAATTAACTTTGAACCTGTAATCACTCTTTTTGTGTATGTGTGTGATATTAGGGATTGAACCCAGGTGCATCTACCTCTGAGCTATACCCACAGCCCTTTCTTATTTTTTGTTTAGAAACAGGGTTTTGCTAGGTTGCTGAGAGTCTCACAAAGTTGCTGGGATTGGTTGTAATGGTTTGGATTTAGAATGTCCCTGGAGACCTCTTGGAGAGTCGGCAGCCCTGTTGGAGGTAGAGCTTGGTTAAGGAGGGGCCCATGGGGGTGTGGCCTTGGGGCTTATATATGGTTCCTCCTACCCTGCTCCCTCTCTACTTCTGCCCTCCATGATCCTTCATGATGTGGGAGCAGAGCCTTGTTCTCTCCCTCTCTCTGTTTTCCATCACCATGCCTTGAGTTCCACAGACCCACCCTGACATGGACTGAAATTCTGAAGTCTCCAAAACTGTGAGCAAATAAATCTTCCTATAAAATTGTGGGGTCAGTTGTTTTGGATTACAGCAGTAAAAATGTTGATCAAAACCCCAGTTTTGAGTCTGCAATCCCTCTGTCTCGGTCTTCCAAATACTGGGATTACAGGTGTGCACCGCCATGACTGGCTTGTAATCAGTTTTAATTAGGTAGTCGTGTGGTATAATAGAGATTATATATTAATTTTGAGTTCAAGACTACTATGCTGGGGTCCTTGTACTCCTGCATGTTTATCTACTTTGAACATCACTTTCTTTCTAAATAAAAAATGAGGACAATGATATATACCACATTGTATATAAAAACAATGCAATAATATAATATTAGTAAAGTGCTTGGCATATCAAAATACCTCAATAAATGTTAAATTTGTTGTCAAGGCAATATAACTAACATGCCATTTTATTACCCATGTGGAGTGAGAATTTCACTCAAAGTTAACCCTAGTATATGACCTTTCAAAAGGGGAGAGAAAAACTCAGCTGCTATTTCCATATTATTCTTTAAATTCAAGAATGATGACACAGTATAACACACACTGTGCTTCTTTGTGATTCTTTTTTTACTAGAATCAATTATACCTCATTGTACAAAATCAAATAATGCTAATGTATCCTTAATTGTGTGTGTGTGTGTGTGTGTGTGTGTGTGTGTGTGTGTGTGTGTATGTGTATGTATGTTTCTGGGGATGGAACCAAGAGAAATTCTACCTCTGAACTATACCTCCAGTAATTAATTTATTAATTTTGTTTGTTTTGAAACAAGGTCTTGTTAGGTTGCTGAGAGTCTCCCTAAGTTTCTGAGGCTGGTCTTGAATTAGCAATCCTCTCAGCCTCCCAAGTACTTGGATAACAGGCATCCACCATCTCATCCAGCTTCATATTTTTTATATTAATAATGTTTTGCTTTCATACCACTTTTCCATGTTGATTGTATTTACAGCTTAGACATAAAAGCCATTTTCTCAAAATGCTATTTTTTTTTCAGTTTCTTCACCTATCAAAGCTATTGTCAAGCCCAGGTTAAATTCAAGTACTAACTCCTTCACAAATTTCCCTTTGTTCTTTCCATCCAGAAGTTTCTCAATCTCTCCATCTATATGTTCTTTCTTACATATCAATTAATACTTTAACCACCATTTCTTCATCTCCTCAACCAATACTTATTAAGAAATTATATGCCACTTTGCTAAATGTTCATTTCTCATTACGATAGGAAAATATTTGTATACTCAAATTAATCTAATTATGGGAGAGGGAGATATGCAGGTAGATAAAGCCAGCACCCCAAAATTAAGTAGTATAAATGTGTTATAATAGGAGAAGCTATGGAAGAATAAGTTGTGCCTAACTAAACTTGATGGGTGATAGAAAATTTTGTCCAGGATGTAATTATCTTGTATAAGGATTCAAAGATAAATCAAGGTTAGGCAGGTGAAGTGGTCAAAGTAGAAATAATAGTTCAGGAAGAAGAAAGTACATAAGCAAAGATCTTAGAAGAAAACATGAGGTGAATTTGAGAAGTAAGATTAAGACTGAAGCCTAGTTGATTTTTGATTTGGTAGTGGTTATGATATACACATAGGGATGTTGCCAGGCATGGTGACACACACCTATAATTCCAGTACTTGGGAGGCTGAGACAGAAAGTTCATAGGTTGGAGAACAGCCTTAGCAACTTAGAGAGGCTCTCAGCAACTAAGTTAGATCTTGTTTCAAAATAAAATATAATAGAGCTGGGGGTGTATCCCAGAGGTAGGATGCTCCTAGGCTCAATCTCCAGTACCACCACCACCAAAAAAAAAAAAACTTTGGATATTATCGAGAAGATATTATGTCTGTAATTATGCAGCTGGTGGCAAAGGAGTTATGTGCTCAGATATACTGTTTAGTAAAATGACTCTGATTGCAGTAAGGAGTCCAGATGAAAAGGATCCATGTGGGTATTTGGAAGACCAATTATGGTACTTTTCCAGGAGTCCAGTTTATAGGTGGTGGTGGTAGTATTAGGGACACAGAGTGAGACAGTGGAGTAAAGTGAAGGGGAGAGAAAGTGATAGATTTTATTGCCAGGAAGAAGAAGGCATGAGACATTGGAAATTGACTGGATGTATGCAGTGAGCTAGAAAGTTGGTGAAAGTAGTGCTCAGGTTTAAAGATTAAGTGAATGGAAGTATTTTGTGAGATGAGAAAAACATAAAAAAAAATGGAGAATGTTGAGAGGTTTAGTTAATGAAGGTATAGGTTTCCAACAAGGATGACTATATTTGATGTATGCTGTCTTTCATGGAGCCTTTCTTACTTGATAGTAAGTTCCTAAGACAGGAAGCAGCATTCGCATTCACACCTGTGATCTACCTGCAACTCAAAACTTCTCATGGCAATTTGCACATTGTAGGTGGTCAGCAAGATTTCTTTCTTTCTCTCTTTTTTTGTGTGGTGATGATAGAGATTAAACTCAGGGCTGCATGCATGCTAGATAAGCACTTACTATTGAGCTACATCTCCAGCCCAGATTTTCTGTATTATGAAAATATTCTGGGCATTAGAAAAATCAGTAAAAATGCAAATACAAAAGAGAAATTATATAGTTTGTAATTGTATAACAAATAGTAATAATTAGCATTGAATATCCTACTAAATATCAGATAATAATAAGACACTGTGTTTTAAATGATATGCCTCTATGGTATGACCTACCAAGTTGAAGGACATTAGGTCTAAATCATGATTCCTAATGTTTATTTAAGTTTTGTACTCTCAGTTATCTGGTAATTCACCTCCATGCTATGAAAAAGATTTATATATTTCAAAACTACGAATTCCCAATATATAGGATATATTGATAATTAATTAATTAATTAATTAATTAATTAATTTTTTCATGGTACTGGGGATCTAACCTAGGGGCATTCTACCTCCAAGCCATTCTACCTCCAAGTTTCGGAGGGCCTCACTGAATAGCTGAGACTGACCTCAAACCCAAATCCTCCGGTCTCAGCCTCCCAAGTACTCAGATTACCAGCATGTGCCACCATGCCTGGTTTTATATTAATATTTTAGATAAGAGTAATAACTTCCAGTAGAGTTACAGATGACTAGTGGGGAAGAATAGTCATTACATATTAGAATACATATTATATACATATCTTATGTGTTTATTACATATTATACATTATATGTGTTAATATACATCATAATAATGTAATATCATTTTGATGTCTTTTCTTTCTCCACAGGTTTTTTCAAGGCCATTTGGTTTCTTACAATTACTTTTATCAAAAGAAAATCTTCAAACTGAATTTTATTTTATGAGAGGGAATTTGTTCTTACAGTAGGTTATGTACTAGATAATTATTTTTAAACAGTGAAGCATTTCAATATTTATTGCTTTTATTTTATAAAAAATTAGCAATACTACCTTTTAATTAAATATCACATTATAAACACAAATCCTAATTTTTAGGTCCTTGCTCTTGTTCTTCTTCTGTATCTTTTTTTCCTCTTTCATATAACATATACCCTTACGTGTTCCAGATAATGTTATGCATCGACATTGTCGTTTTATTTGCTCACTCAGGCACTTATTCAATAATAGTGAATTAAAGATCATTGTGCATTGCCCCCCACACCATGGAAAGGAAAACTGATGAATTCTCATATAAGTTTAATAGTTTTTTATTGGGCCTTGTGATTTCATCATCTTTGGCAATATATCTAGGTTTAACTGGTAATCTCAATGATGACCTTAAAATATCCTAATACTAACTGAGCACATACCAAATTTATTTATTTATTTATTTATTTATTTATTTATTTATTTATTTATTTATTGTGCTGGGGATTGAACCATAGGCAGTCTACCTCCAAACTACTTTCCTAGCCCTATTTTATTTGTTAGTTGGAAACAGGGTTTTGCTAAGTTGCTGAGAGCCTCACTAAGTTGCTGAGACTGGCCTTGAACCTGTGACCTCCTGTCTCAGCCTCCAAAGTACTGGAATTACAGGTGTGTGCCACCATCCCTGGCTCAAACTATATTTTTACCACTACATTTTTCATTGGCATATATATTAGAAAACCATTTCTCATATAAGTCCTGACACGGTTATGAACTAAGCCAAAAAAAAGAAACTAATTAAGGTCATTCAGCAATAATGTAAAGATTAGTACTTATACATGAGTGATTCAAGTACACATTTGCTTGCCTTTGTAACTAACCAGGTGTTTTAATCACCATTCTGTTGTGACCCCCCCAAATCTGAACAACAACAACTTAGAGGAAGGAAGATTAATTTGCCCAGAGTTTTGGAGGTTTCTGGGGTTCTGGGGCACTCAGGACATGGTGAGGGGGCAGAGGGAGAGTGTGCAAGGTCTCTGCTTTCACATAACAGAGGCCAGAAGTTAGGGGAGGGACCAAATATAATCCCAAGGCCACACACCCAGCAAAACCAAGCTCCACCTCCAACATGGCTGCTTTGTCTCTGTGAGGTCTAGGGGGATATTGTAAATATAAAACATAACATCAGGTAATAAATTCCATTTGTTAATGAAAACTGAATCTAAAAACCACTTGGTCAATAAATGGCTGGAAGCCTACCTGCATCTTTGCCTTGTGAATTCTATCTATGTTTTGTAACTCTTCAAAGAAAGTTCTCAAAGATTACTTCAGTAGAATCTTTGTGAGGTATCTTAGTTTGGTTAGTATAAGTTTCTCTTTCTCTCTCTTTTCTACTGGGACTGAACCCATGAGAACTTTGCCACTGGGCTACCGTCTCAGCCCTTTTTTTGTTGTCTTGAGTCAGCATCTTGCTAAATTGCCAAGGCTGGCCTGGAATTTGTAATCCTCTTGCCTCAGTCTCCCAAGTATCTGGAAATACAGATGTGTGCCACTGTACCCAGTTTATATATCTGTTTTAGTTTTTATTTATTTATTTTTGACACTGGGGATTGAACCCAGGTAATTCTACCCCTGAACTACACCCCAAGTCATTTTTCTTTTTGTATTTTGAGACATAGTCTTATTAGAATGTTGAGGGTTCTGTCAAATTGCTGAAGTTTGCCTTGAAATTATGATTCTTCTGTCTCAGCCTCCCAAGTTCTGGGATTGCAGGCATATACCACTATACATGGCATTATATATCCCTATAAAAAAATTCATAAATTGATTTTAAGCGATGCCAAAAATTGCTGTAAATGTGAGCATAATTGATATTTGCATATGTCAGAGGCCAGCTGTGGTTGCATAGGATGTTTGGGCAGTGAGATTCCACAGAGAAGAAAGCACACAGAGTCACCATCAGGAGAACCACAGCAGCTTTACTCTACAGCACCATCCCTTATATAGGTTTCCAGGCAAAATGATGCACATCTACACCAGGGTAATGGGTGCATGTGTGTTAGATTTTACCTAGTCATGTTTACATAACTATATACATATCTGCAACAGCATGGCATGACCTGCCTAGTCATGCTTCTATAACTAAGTGCTCACCTGCAATTGTGTGGGATGGGCAGGGTCATGTTCTTACCACTAGCCTGGTACTTCCCAGGTAAAAGCAAATTGTTTTTGGCTTTCTGGGGCAATGCCAATGGAGAAAAAGGCATTTGCCAAGTCTACAATGTAATGGAACTGTCCTAGTTCATGTGACAGGCAATCCATCAGTTCTGAAATGTTAGGTACTACAGCATGCAAGGGCACTGTCATTTTATTTAACTCCTGACAGTCTACTGTGATGTGTCAGGAACTGTCAGGTTTTCATACTAGCCACATGAGAGAGTTGAACGGGCTATGAATTGGATGGATTGCACTTGCCCCTTCTAGCTTTGGCAGTGTTTGCCCGATTTCCTTATGTCCCCATGGTAAACTGTGTTGCCCTCCATTCATAATCCTTGTGGCTTGGGGGAGTTGTAAGGGAGCGTGCTGGAGATGTCCTATAGTGATGGTCTTTACCACTTGCACCCATAGCCAGAGTTGTCCAATGATTGTCTGCAAAGCCAATTCCTGTAACATACTTATTCCCAGGATGTATTCAGCTTTGGTTTGGTTGAAGCTGCTGCCAGAGTGTGAAAAGTACTTCATTGTCTTCTCTTCTTATGTGGTGATGGTATCCAGGAGCTGTTGTTGCCAGTGCTTCATTGTGTCCAGCAGCTGCTGGGCTTGCTCATCCCAGAATGCCTGGGGGGGGGGGGCTTGCCTCCCACCTAGCCCCAATACTACCTTTCCATAGCTTATCTTGGCTGCTTTTTATTTTTCTTTAATCCCCTTGGGGGTTATGATCCCTTTAAGCTACTGGGCATGGAGGTAGAGCTGAGTATCCTGGACCATAAGCTGGTTGTGTGCATCACTTCCTCTCAGAAGTGGGCTGAGTGGATGTCTCCAGCAGCATCGTGTATAGGGTTGAGGGCCACAATGGCTGTTAGCCTGGAATTGGGCGAACTGCTGGCAGGTTCTGCTCACATTTGATGCCTCCTCCACCTGCTCTAGTAGCACCTGCGAGCCCATCTGTTGTGGCTCCAGCACTTCTAAAGCCTTCTGGACTTCTTCTGGTTGGGACATACATCATCTCAATCTTATGGTGGGGTCTGTACCATCAAATACATTGCTACTGGGAACCACAGGAAGCCCAGGGGCCACATCTTCTTCACCCTAGGTTGTTCTCCTCCAGAAGGGTACTGGGGATATTCACCTCATCTTGCTGACTATGCTAAGTGTCATAGGCCAGCTGTGGTTGCAGGGAAGAAGAAAACACATGAAGTCACCATCAGGAGGACAACACCAGCAGTTTTATTCTATAGACTCATCCCTTATATATGGTTCTGTGCAAAATGGCACAGGTCAACATCATTGTAATGTGTGAATGCATGTTGCATTTTACCTATTCATGCTTATTATTCATTATATATACGTCTGCAGCTCCAAGGATAATTGCCTAGTCAAGCTTATATAGCTAAGTGTTCATCTTTGGCTGTTTGGGATAAATGGAATCAAGCTCTTACCACAGACCTGTTCTTTCTCTGGGCCCCACAGCATGTGTCAATGAACATTCAGAAAAAAATTTATTTGCAAACCAAGATGACACTAGTAACCAAATGAAGTAGAAGAAACAAAAATAATTAAAGCCTGATAGTAATATTTCATTAGTAATATTTTTAGTTGCTTCCCTACAAATAATTTTGGAAAATCCATCTTTCTATATGTTGATATTGAAATATATGAAATATATATGAAATAATATACTACTTTGTTCCTACTAGCCATATATATATATATATCTTACATCATATTGTATACCCGGAATATATGATGACATTTCTTTTTAAAAATATGAGGAAGTAGAAAGACCACAAATATCTTCAACACTGATAATGAAGACAATAGAAACATAGTTTCTATTAATTGTATATTGAAAAATTATAGAAGTCTAGTATTAAATGCCTTCTAGGTCATTTATATCCTACTTTTCTAACATTTTGTGTATTCCAAAATCATATATTGTAGTAAAAAGAGTTGGGCTTATTTTTAGGGTGTATAATTACATAATTTCATACTAGTAAGAAATATGATCTGAAAACTTACCATATGTCCTTTCCATATTGTAAGTACTAATCTAGGTTCTTTAAAAATATTAACACATTTGATTTTGTAATGAACTAAGGTTGTCCTCTATATGAGTTGAGGAATCTGAGGCACAAAAGAAAGTTAAAAACTTGCTGGAGGTCAAACATCATGTTGTAGAGTGACAGGTGGTCTGGCTCTGCAGCCATTCTTTTAGCCACATATAGACTGTCACCTGATGTTATAAACTTACTATATTGGTTGTTGATGGATTTGAAATCTGACTTTGCTTTAAAAAACAAAGGATGAAGAATAACATTCAATTTTTAATTCAAGTTTTTCAATAACATTCTTTTTTTTTTTTTGCCATACTGGGGATTGAACTCAGGGGCATTCTATCTCCAAGCTATACCCCCAGCCCTATTTTTTTTTTTTTAATTCTTTATTTTGAAACTGAGTCTCACTAAGTTGCAGAGTGCCTCACTAGGTAGCTGAGGCTGGCTGCGAACCCGGATCCTCCGGTCTCAGCCTCCCGAATGCTGGGATTACAAGCGTGCGCCACCACACTCGGCTACAATAATATTCTTATTCACAAGTATGTTTAGGTCTATTTAGATGTGATTTGATTTCATTCGGCTAAAAACTATTACCTTTAAGATTATATATTCAATGCAGATTTAAAACATATGTTTGAATAATTTTTTCTTCCTTTATTTGTGAAATAAAATAATTCTTATGGGAAGAAAGAAAATATATCTTTTTGTAACAATGACTTTTTCTCACATGAATGTATTTGATATGCAAGATGAAAATGTGTGTGCTTAACAAAGTTGAACAATATGTATTGGTCATAGGAGATTACCATAACATATAGGAATAATTATTGATTTATTAATAAAAACAAAACAAAATAATTTAAGATAACTTATGTAGTTGTCACATAAGAAAAAAATATGTTAAAATGTATGTTCTTCAGCAAAATTAGAAATCATGAATTACTTCATCTGACAATGTAACATTTTCACAGATAATGAAGGAGGTCCAGAATCTCACACCACCTATTCTAAAGCCTTTCAATTATATTATGTTAGACCTACTTATAATAAAGCATTTTTAGATGTATTCAAGTGTAAGATTTTCTATGTTTACAAAAGAGGGTCCTTAATTTGCATAAAAACAAAATTCATGTGATAAGGCCAGCTCACATATTATGTAAATATTGTCATTTAACTTTGTAGTGGGAAAGATTATGAATCTGATCATCTAAGTCACTCATATTGTTTTCCTATTTTGAAATATGTAATATTAAAAATATTGCTATATACTTCTAATATCAAAATAGTTTAGAATTAAATTAAAAATGATAGGAATATAGGTAGGAAAACAAATTAAAACTATCAGTGTTTTTATGTAAATACTATAGAGCATGGTAGCTACTATAATTGAAATATTTTACTTAATATTGTGTTTGATTGTATTCTAAAGAGCTTTTGCCTACTAAAAATTTTATAACTAAAATATTATCACTAGGTAGAGTCGATATACTCTGTAGTTATATATATATGTTATGAATAATATAACTTTGATGAGGAAGGAAAATAAAATTGAATTAAAACATTTCTAGAATTTTTTGTGTAGTGTATAGACATTGGAGCAGCAGATTTGCTTCAAGTTGTTTAGACCATACTATACTTGGATTACATGTTGGGATTATACCTCTTGTTACTTTATTTTGGGATGGTTATAATACAGTATATGTGGTTTTAGTTTAGGAATAATCTGCCTTTTTTTGGTGTGTGGGGTACTGGGGATTGAACCCAGGGGCATTTTACCTCTGAGCTACACCCTCAACCCTATTTTTTTTTTTTTTTAATTTTTTAATTTTTATTGTAGTAATTCGTGCAATATAGCCCTATTTTTGATTCTTTATTTTGAAACAGGGTCTCACTAAGTTGCGGAGTACCTCACTCGGTAGCTGAGGCTGCCACAAACTTGGATTCTCTGGTCTCATTCTCCCAAATGCTGGGATTATAAACGTGAGCCACCACGCCCGGCTTAATCAGCCTTATTTTAGTTTATAAATGTATGTGAGTTTTTCAGGTATGACACCTCATGAAATAATATAATACACATTTAACTCTCTTAAAGGCCTAGAATGAAATTGTGATTCTGTTGAAATACTCAGGGAAACAAAATGTCCCTAATAGAATAGCAAAAAGAAAAAGAAAAAAAAAATCTGCTTCATCCAGTCTTCATCTACACATATATTTGCATATTATTGTATTCTTATACTCAGGTTTATTACAAGTTTACCAAAATTTTTGGTTTTTTGATTTTCTTGTTCTGAG
This sequence comes from Graphiurus murinus, assembly GCA_004027655.1. NCBI lineage: Eukaryota > Metazoa > Chordata > Mammalia > Rodentia > Gliridae > Graphiurus > Graphiurus murinus. Next base: position 49,783 of record PVLC010007099.1, on the reverse strand, counting down.
GTGCTGAAGACTGAACTCAGGACCTCACACATGCTAGGCAAGTGCTTTGGCACGGAATACACTCTAGCCCCCTAAATTTTGGAAAATTCATGAGCAACTTTAAACCATTTTAATACATTTCTCTAAGTAGCTATAAAGTGAATAATTAAATATAACTAGTATTAAAATTTGCAACAAAATTGATTTCATATTTAAACATATTATTTCCAAAGTGTCCAAATTTATAAAACACTTAAGCAGAAAAATGAGTACTAATTGAAAGTTCCCCCTCTTGCTCAGTAGGATTTAAGGATCCACTGATTGTGATCATGAGTTCTGTTATAACTCACTTATTTTCCACTGATAACTCAAAAGAACACAAACTATAAAAGATATACATATCTGGGGAAAATATTCCTTTTAGTTTGCTTCTTATTCCCTTATGCTATTATCTAATTTAAAACAATTCTATTAGATGAAAATAATAATAATAATAATAATAATAATAATAATAATAATAATAGTAGTAGTAGTAGTAGCCAGGTCAGTACCTGAACTCTGATGGAAAAGCATCTTCCAGGGGCTAACTAATTGCCTGTGTATTTTGTCTAGGTGTTGAGGGAAAGCTAAGAGAATGAAGGCTCTAAGTGCCCAGTGGAAGCATGATATGGCGGAGCAGAGCTGGTGCTGAATCGTTCTCTCTGATGGCTCTATGGGAGTGGATAGCCCTGAGTCTTCATTGCTGGGTTTTAGCAGTCGCTGCTGTTTCGGATCAGCATGCCACAAGCCCCTTCGACTGGCTCCTCTCTGATAAGGGACCCTTCCATCGCTCACAGGAATACACAGATTTTGTGGACAGAAGCCGGCAGGGATTTAGCACAAGATACAAGATATACAGGTATGAAGCAAAGGGAAAGCAATTACAGAGATATCATCCTTGAAGGTGGTATATAAATGCATCTCTCTAAGGGAAAGTTTCAGAAGGGTTATTATTGACCATGCACCGGAGTAATGCTTTCTTGCTGTTTAAAAGTATTTCTTGTAGTCATGACATATTATGAGAAAAAAAAAAAAATAGCAAATGGTGACCACTTGTGTATCATTCCCAAATTTTAGAATGCTACCCTGCCTTAAAGTCAATGCCAATGTGCTTTGAGGCAATTCCTCATTTTAAATAGCCATAATTTCAAAACGAATTTACTTGAATTGCTTTTCCATTCTACCTTAAACCATGCTGCGTTACTTTCTTCAACACAAATGAAAATGTATCTTCTCCTATTCACTGAGAACTAGAGTCATCTCATCATTTTTCACCTGAAAAGTAATGGTACATTCAGAAGCCAGAGGAAATAGCAATGGGATGAATAGAAAGATGTAACCCATGAATAGGACATGATAGCAAAGACCAAAGAAAAGGAGGGGATTAAGATATATGACTTTTAACTTTTATTACTTCTCTGTATTTGAAATCTAAATCAGTTATACCAAAGAAGTCATATATTAAGTCAAACAAAGGCCGCTTGCTCCCCCAAAGCCCAGTGAATCCATTCAATAGAGGAGTGAACAAGTGGTTGCCTGAATGAATTAGATTGTATTGATCTTTGCCTTAAAAATGTTTTATGTACAATTATAGGTTTGGACTATTTCTTAGTGGAAGAAGTTTACAATTCCCAGTTACTGGTTTAGCATTTATATAGAAGCAAATTTTGTTTTGCAGTGTGTGTGTGTGTGTGTGTGTGTGTGTGTGTGTATCTATGTAGATATTTTTATGTAAATATTTTATGTGGTATGTGTACCAGAGGGTACTGTGCTTTAGGTGTGTGGAGAATCTTTTATATAACATGGTGATAAGTTTATAAATCAGCAATGAATATTTCTAGAAGATACTGAGTATCTTAAATTAGTTCCATAAAGCATCAGGAAATTATTGTCATTCTTTTTAAAAAATAAGAGGTACATTAATCCCAGTACTTGGGAGGCTGAGACAGGAGAATCTGGGTTTGTGGCCAGCCTCAGCTACTTAGTGAGACCTTCTGCAACTTAGTGAGATCCTGTTTCAAAATAAAGAATAAAAAATAGGACTGGGGGTATGTACAGCTAAGAGGTAGAATGCCCCTGGGTTCAATCCCCAGTTCCTCAAAAAAAAAAAAAAAAAAGGAAATACATTAATCAATGTTAATCCATGTAGTCAAAGTACTTTCACTTTGAGAGAGAAGGAGAAAAGAAAAAAATTATTCAAATTTTTAAAATAAAATGACAAATACTATGTATTTCCTTTCTAAATTCAGCAAAAATGGTCAATAGATCATGAATTCTGATTCATTTGTTTTTGTATGTCTTGGTTTAGTCAGCTTTTCTTTGCAGATTGTGTGAAAATAGTTGCATTTGAGATTGTATGAATGTCTTATGTTTCAGCATTGTGAAAAGGTTTTCAACAGTCCATTCAACTGATGCCAGAGCATGTCTTCATGATGTACTAGCTTCTCTATCTGGAGGTCTGTTGTCCTCTGTGTGACTGTTTTGGTTTGGCTTATAGGTCAATTATCTGTGAGTTACCAACATGTGTGGACATGTTTCTAGAGGTTTGGGGCTTTTTAAAGGAGGCATTATTCATATCTCAGTAGTAAAAGGTAATAAAAGAAAAAATGCTTTGTAATTTGTTTGAAAGTCTCATTTATCCTGTTTTTTCTGTAAACGGAATTCATGTTTTATAGGACTGTATTCCTGAAGGCCCTCATGGGCCCTGAGTTCCTCATTCCTCCTGAGATTTCCCAATGTAGCTTGAAAAAATATGCATGGAAATCGAATATAACTATAACTATGGATTAAGATATTTCCTCTCATCCCTGAGCTGGGCTATAGTTTCCAGTGAAGTCCTTTAAATATTTCTAAAGATAATATGATCATTGATACATGCTAAAAATTCATTAGGATTCCTTTAGACTTGATAAAATATTTTATTTGTTCAACTAACATTTGCTTAAGTTCCAGAGAATGCTATCTACTTAACTTTAAAATGTAATGAAACCAAATCTATAGTCAGGAAGTTACTCTTATTTTTTTGAGAGGCTAGATAATCTCAAGTCCTGCAATTAGAATACCTTTCTGGTTTTATTTTTAGTTTTGTCTTTTATTTGTCTTCAAAAAATTAGATAATCTGTCTTTTATAAATAGTTGCTTAAAATTCAGATATGGAATTTGTAAATATTTGAGAAATATAGATAAAACCTCATATTTCCCTATGTTTAAGTACCTGATTCATTATTTCAAAATAATATACAATTTCCTAAAGTGATCAGTCATATTTTACTCATGCCTATTATTGCTATCATAAACTCCTCCATGTGGCATATTATATTGACATAGTTCTGAAAGGCATTACTTATGAATGCAAAACATATGAAGCCTGTTAAAATAATTAGGTCAGTCCTTTTTCAATTGTCTTTCTTCATTTCATCTCCTTTTCCAGCAACGTATTTGTCTTTTCACCATTAATATAGAACCACAGGATCATATACAACAATGAGTAACATAATTATAAGAAAGCATAAGATTTGTATTTTTTCCATCTTTTTTGAAAAGGTGCATTTTTGTCAACTAATAGGGCTTATGTTTGTAAATTAAATTAATGCACATATAAAGTATTTTCAAGTGTTCTTTCTGAAACTGCATTATGATATAGGAGATGACTAATTTATTAGTGGATAACTGAATTATAACATTTATAGTGTGAATGATAATATTTTTGTTATTGGATGAAATACTGATAGTTGGGTTTTCAGATATCTTTTCCTCTTACAAAAAGATTGATAATAGAACTTAAGAATAGAGCATTTTAATGTGAAATGAAAATGTTCTAGCTTTTAGAAAATGAGCTATGCTTGGAGAAATTTGCTTATTATTTTTATTTTCTAATAATTTTATTGGTGGTGCATTGTAGTCTGGCATCATAATTTAGTTCAGAGTGATAGTGACATACATGCACACCGCACTTTTTGAGCTTTCCCCGGACTCCTTCCCCACACACTCTTCCACATACATGATATTGAAATTGGCATTGGTATTCTCACATATTTACAAAATGTCAATGGAAAGGTTTCCTTTATTTATTCCTTGGGGAAATTTTGTTCATTCTCAAGCATAGGACAGGAGTACATTGGCCTCTTAAAAAAGGAGGAAACTTATTTATATTTATATTGTAGAAACACTCTCAGGCAATAGACTTAACTAGTATATGTATAATTTTCTCTAGGCCGTGGAAATTACATGAACTCTAGATAAAAGAATCATTTTTAGTGATTCAAACTTATATGAAGTTATCAAGAACCCCTGATGTGAATTTTAAGGTCATATATTAACAAATTTTATTTCCATGAAATTAACATTTGCACATGCATATCTTCAAATATGGTGACACAAAATAATTTCTTTGGTTAACCACATGTTTAGGTAAATCAACAAGGTGATGATTTTCTTATAATCTCTCAGAATAATTACAGATACATCATCTTCCTACAATTTAACTTGCTTGCTCAGAGTAATTTTTCTAAGAATGTTCCTGATTTGAGCAACAATAGGAGATAATTGAGATAAATGTTGTCCTTATCGGTCTTTGTAATTATGTTCACTGAAAGAAATATTTATGAAAAGGACAAGATAATCTAGAAGCCTAGAAAAGTTACACAAATAGATGACTACGTCATATGTTAAAGGATTATAATGAAGAAGCTAATATGTTGGGAAAGAAGCTATATATTGAATAAATGGTTCTTCAATATGGGTATCTACATAAGAAAAACAGAAATGGGATCCCTTCCTCATGCTATATACATAAATATATTTTGTATGGTTAGGGATCTAAATAAGAAAGGCAAAAAACATTGTTTTCAGAAGAAAACAATATAAAGTACTGTCATGATATTGGTACATGTAAAGATTTCCTAAAAAGTAAGACATTAAGGATTAAAAAATAATGATCAATTCAATAATACTGACATTAACATGATTATTGCTACCAGTAGCAACATGTTAAATCTCTAAACCAAAATGTCAAGTGAAGAAAACAAAATACATACATATGCAGAATTACATAGAGTATGATTATATTTATTTGAGGGTCACAAAGCAGGCAGAATTAAATGATATTGTTTAGATAGGCAAAGCTAAAGGTGTTTAGTAAAACTGAAAGAAAATGACTATGACCAACGTCAAGATTCTGGTTTTTTATAGGGAGGCAGGAAGGACAGGATATTAGGAGAGAATGAAGGACTTCTAAGGTAATAATAGTATTTAGTTTCTTAAATTGCGTGATTGTTAAGCTGGCATTCTTTAGTTAATTATCCACATAGATTTTATATTTCACAATATAAAAAGTTAAAACTAAATTAATATTATAAGCCTTGAATTTACTACAGTCCTCAAATTAAGTAGAATAATTCTTCTTTTTGATCTATTTTCAAAGTCAATGTGTCAAATTTTTTAAGCCTTCTTAAATTTCAGTAAAATATTCAATTTTATGAATGACTTTTTCCCAAGTATCTTTTAGTCTTTAGTAATGAATTCACTTTAATATACCATTCTTATTTTTCATGAACAAACTAGACTACAATAGAAAACAGATTAAGGGTAGTAAAAGATAATTTGAGAAAAAAGCAATAATTTGAGTGTGGAATTTAGTTGCCTTGTATTAATATGTAGAACGTTGTACAATAAACATGCAAACTGCTTCTTCCTTAAATATTCATTGAATACTTATATAATTTAATTTTTTTCAAACCCCAATATCAAAATTTTAAAACCCTCAATAAAATCAACTTATTCCACATTTTGAAATTCCTAGTCTTTTGAGGAACATACAGTCTGACTTCCACAGTGGTTGTACAAATATGCAATCCCACCAACAGTGTATAAGAGTTCCTTTCCCCCAGATCCTTGCCAACATTTATTATCATTCTTATTTTATATGTTTTATTTTATTTATTCCTATTCATATTAATATTCCTAGAGCAAACCAATTTCTTAGATAGCGAAGGTGTTGTATGTCTGGATCTGCTTGAAAAAAATGATGCTGACCCAGCTGCTATTTCTCCTCCTAACTTTAGGCAAGAAAACACAAGTTGTTTATTATCTTTGTCACTAACCATCTGTGTTAACTCAGGTTTATTACTAAATTTCTCAGTCCTTGACATCCTCATTTTTAAAGTGAAAGATGTGACAGATCTCTACATAGCCCCTTAACTATAAAGCTCAATGTTTCTAATACAAAAAGCTAAATGGAACATTAAATAGACTTAACAAATATAAACTTTAAACAAAAATCAACTGTGGTTCTTTATATGTCTTTTGTAAAAGTCATTTCTTTAAATATGATATCTAAAAATTTCTTATATTCTTCTGTGCTTGTATATATTTGAACAGAAATTGTGTAATTACTTCTCTTCCAACACCACTGCACGTCTTTTCTGTTTCTTATATGGGATATCGAAGAGGCTGTAGTAAGAAGGAAGCCATTTATCCTAGTTCATTGAGTAGCTATAAATCATTCCATTAGTCTGTTAGCACACTTTGCAGTGCAATGATAAATTAAGAGGAGGATTTTAGGCAGTGATTTCACACATAAATAACCTAAATTATCTGAATATATTTATTCAATATCTCTAGTAGTTTACTTAGTTTTGAGATTAAACCATATAATTAACAAAATTTTCTTTTTAATTCTAATTCAAAATTGGAATGTGCATGTGGATTTGTACTATAAATAGCTTCTCAGTTGACTTTGGAAAATTTTACTCAGGAATAAAAATATTAATTCAAGGGTTTAGGGATTATCATCCACTTTAAGAAGAGATAATACTTAGTAGTGATTCTGTAAAATCTCATATATAGTGGTTTATAATAATAGTCACACAATTTAAGTGATATCTTTTAGTTTATCAGAGTATTCATGTTTGTCGCTGTTAAAAACCAGAAAATAAAATGACCTGGACTCCTAGTTTATACAATTATTTAAAGAAACAAGATTAATAATTGTGAGTTTGGGGCCTTGAAACATATACTTATTTGACTATTTTCCCTCTATTTAGTTTCATATTGTCAAGCACTCTAATTCTTCACTGTCATTATCTTTGTGGTCTTCCAAGTTAAATTGCTGAAATTATCAATGCTGTCTTCTTTTGTAAGCATCGTTCCGAGCCTTTGAATTGCTGCTACTTATTTTTTTTTTTTTAATGAGCACTATTCCAAAATTTCCAAGTTTAAAGCTAGAAGCAAAAACTAAGTAATAACTATTCTTTGGGAAATGGCATTTTTCATGTGAGCATGTGTGTATTTAAAATGGCTCCAATGAGAAAAGTCAGGTATTGTTTCCCACAGTAAAAACGAGAGATCCCCAAATTACCTTTATTATATCTATTTTGCATTTATATAAAATAACTAAAACACTAGTGCTACTACTTAACTTCTATAAATTTTCTAAAATTATAAAAATTAGTTATAAAAATTATATTTTTATTATGGGTATAAAAATTAGTCATAAAATTTGGATATTATTTCTTTTAACATTTAAATAATAGTAGAACATTTGTTGCTCACTTTCAAATTTTATTTTTTAAAGTTAAAGTTGAACTTTTTATGCTGAATATTTTTAGTTTAGAATAGACTATTCATAAATATACCAGTTTTTTTAACAGGAGTAGTGAGTTTCACAATTTTTGAAAATTAGTGTTCCTATAAAGTTTTAAATTTTCTCATTATTTTTAATAGGAATCATGATTTCATAATCTGCCTTAGGATGTAAAAATTATCCAATAAAATTTTTTTGGCCTAGAAAGATTCCTCTATGAAATAACTTTAATTTTTATTTATAGACTTTGACTCTCAGACTAAAGTAATATATGATAACCTATAGATATTCAATGAATGTTTATTTATAAAAGTTACACATATATTTTTAAAATATCTCCTTCTGTTTCTCGAAATATTCTAATAAACCAGTACAATGTAAAAACTATACTATTTACTGTGTCCACAAACTTAGAGAAAACAGTATGAAATCTTTTTAAAGTAAGAAGGCTAATAACTCTGATTACAGAGAAAAATATTTTATGGCCCAGATCTTATGAAAGAGCTACTAAGTATTCTAAGGATATTAGTTACTAGTCAAGAAAAAGAAAAATTCCACAATATTTGAAAATAATTTGCTTACGTACAAATTTATTGTTCAGGTACCAATACCTCAAAACCACACGTTACTGCATCCACATGACCATATTTTGGGGAGTCTGTCTCCACATTTTTTTAATTCCCCTTCTTTGCCACATGTGGAGAATCTACCTATTCTGTTCCTTTTGAAACAGTTGAAAGAAGCAAAGAGAATGGCCTGGCTGTGCGTTTGAATGCTCTTTTTCAAGCAGACATTTCTCTGGCTGCTCACTTAAATAGATATTAGCAACTAACTAATTAAACTACCTTTGCTGTCAGACTGAAATTAGCAAAGGCTTAAAAAAATTACAAAAGGCTCTGCTTTGCTGTAGCCTTGTGTGCTGACTGTCTTATCTTAAAGACACACACAATTATTATCCCCAAACATAATAGAAAATTAGATTTAAATAAACACACTCAATTAAAATGTATAAAGTATTTCTTCACCAAATGTAATCTTTCAAAGATTAACCATTATGTGAAAAGTAGTTCTTTTTATATACAACAGTAAATTCAACATTTATGAGAATACTTTTTTGTATTTATTATAAAAAACAAAGGATAATAATTTTCTTTTCAATTCTCTTTACAAGAGTGAAGTTGTTTTCCACATAAAATGAAAGATTTTTAAGATTGAAAATAATCTTAAATTTGGCTACTCAAACCATTGCCCTTTAACTTATGCTATCTAATTCCCATCTCTAATGTTAACATCAGTGATCACCCTGGTATTCTTTATGTTTTAACTGTGGGGAATCACTACATCCAAAGATAACTAAAACCACGTATAAACACATATGACTGCTATTAATGTCTTCTGTATGAAGAGCCTGAATCTGTGAGCTTGTGTTTTTAACTGCTGTCTTAATTATACCTTTTTACTCTTAATTCAAATGATAATGTTAGGCCTCATATTAATCTTATCTTTTATAAAAATAATATTTTGGTACTATTATATTCTTTTTCTTTCTCATATATATAATTTATTGGTGCATACATCTTAATGAGGTACAAGATGGTAGAAGCATACATGCACACATCATTCATTTAGCCCTTCCCCAATTCCCACCCCATTCCCTCCCTCCTCCCTCCTTCTCATGTTTGGCTTGGAGATTGACTTTAATATGTTTGTGAATATACATTAGCTTTTTTATGGCACAATTTAATTTTCTTTCTGCTCATAACCTTTCATATGTCCATAACTAATATAAGATATTATAGAAACACATGTGGCCTATTTTACAAATCTGCATAGAACTTTCTTCTCTTGAACATTATTATCCAACACAAACCTAAATCCAATTTGATTGTGCAGATATTAAATATGCATATTTGAAAAGAATATCTAATACATTAATTTGTTTCACTGATAAAAAAATTAGAAGAATAATAGTAAAAATAGATTCCCCAATCACATAATGAGAAACTCTCCAACAATTAGATAAATTACAGCTTTTTATAGGGTTCAAAGTTCTTTATAGGACTGTAAAATCCCAAAGCTCTAAATATAAACCATTCTGTCTGAGCATATTTGGCTTTAAAACTTGCTCTGACCTCAATAGTTATGAAATTATTTATAGTTTTTATTTTTGTATTTGCTGCAAATATTCATATATTCTATAACATAGATACTATTATATTTAATTATAGGTAACTGCCTCCAAATCCACTGGGAATATTACATAACATACAGTGCATGTTCCGAATTGACCTCCAACGTCAGAAAAACTCTGAAATCTGAAACACTTGACCTCAGGGCTTCAGACAAAGCACTGTGATCCATATTAACTTCCAGGATTTTCTCCAGCTTCTTCACTAGGATATTCTTTTGGGCCATATTAAATATTTCAGCAACATTCAAGTATTTTACATAATACTGCACTGATTGATTTTCTTGATCTCTAATAATCCCCTCTACCAAGAAATGAAAAATATTTCACTATTTCTTCTCAGGTTTACTTTATATTATGTATACATGTAAAATCTCATCATTACTTTTAAATCTTTATTTAGGTTATAGTCTTTTAATTCTTACAACCCATTGAAAAGGTTTTCAATCTTTTCTTCTTTTTCAGTTGACCTTGAGCTTCATAGTTACATTGCTCATTATGTTAATTTAGCTCATTTAAAATGAAGAAGTGTAGATAACTCATACTAGCATAGATTAGAATTGGCATTATAGAATTGAATTTTCCTACTTGTTTCTGTCATTTACCCTATGCAATTGTATAAAATTTTTATCATTCTTTGTGTACTTCAGTCCTCATCTAGTAAATGAGGAAAACAGGAAAGTTTCTAATTTTATTTCTCACTTTGAATTTCCCTTAAAGCAAAGTTCATTGATCATTTTTATGACAGAGTCTATTTCATAACATTATTATTAAAATATCCTTGCATACACCCGGTAGTCAGTTTTCTGTGCTATGACAAAATACCCAAGAAAGACAACTTAAGAAAGGAAAGATTTATTTTGGCTCATGGTTTCTAGATAATTCCCAAACTCGTGTAATTTATTTCAAGATAAATAATCTTAGTTGCTTCTAAAAGAACAATTGAAAGCTGGAGGAACTAAAAAATTAAATTTAGTGTACAGTATAGAAATTTAAACATTCATTGAATGCATTTTGTGTTATATTTTAGCTCTCTAAAATCTGATTTTCAGTATCTCTCTAAAGAAATGCACCCTAGTGAGAATTTTAAAATATTGCTTCTATGTGAGCATATTTATGATTAAACTAGTTATTAAAAATATTATTTTGGACCAATAAAGGCAATGCAAGTATCACTTCTTTTCATTTAAATAAAAAAAAATCAAAATGAGATTTAAATGACTTGCCTGGCATAAAGAAAATGTGATATATACATACAATGCAATTTTACTCAGCCATAAAGAAGAAAAAAAAATTATTTAATTCCCAGGAAAATGGATGGAACTAGAGAATATTATACTAAGTGAGATAAATCAGTCTCAGAAAGTGAAGGGTTATATGTTGTCTCTCATCTGTGAAGGAGAGAAAACAGGAAACAAAAAAGACTTTAGATAAATATGGAAAAAGACCAGTAAAATAGTGGAGGGGGGGGTCAGGGGATGGAGGTGGGGAGGGAAAAATGAGGATTGATAAAGAAAACAGTTCAAATAATGCTATGTCCATACCTGAAGCTATCACTACTGATCTCAATAGTATGTATGGAAAGGGAGAAAGGATGGGGAAGGAAATACACCCAGTAATGTGTGTGTGTATGTTTTCATCATTTCACTTTGAACCTCACTATGATGCATAATTACAATGCATCCACAAAGTAGATATTTTAAAAGTTGCCTATTACACCCAGGCAACCGCAGACCTGCTTTCTGTCACTGTCGTGTACATCCCAGTTTCTAAAGTGGTATATGAGTGGAATAATAGCACGTATACTCCGTCTTTGCTGTCAGAGTCTAAGGGAAGAAACTCCTCCCCCACACACCCTCTTCCCCTTTTGGTCATCCCCCACATATACACACAACAGTAAAAGTGACAGCATTCGACAGGTCACACAGAAGGAATGAATTCAAACCAGTAAGGACTATTTTTTTTTTTTTGTTCCTACCTCGTCTTAGGCAACCAGGTCACAAAAGTAAATGTAGGGAAATCTGATATACGAGTGCAATTTCTCACTGAAATCTGAGATTGGTGGACCCTGGGATAGAACACAAGGAACTTCCCAGAAGGGCTGACTTTCATCTATCCTTTATCCTTGCTATCACTTAACCTCCCTTGAGAGCTGGGAGGGTTTCACTGTTATGGTAGCTTGAGAAGAAACTCCATTTTCCTTGGTTAGTGGCTTTCTCTTCACCATAAAGGGTACTTATGCATTTTTGCAACTTTATCTGACCCAGCGTATACCTTAAGCTGATATTGATATTCACAAACCACTTATTGATATTTACAAACCTCTTATGGTATTGGACTTAGTATATATCAGCATTTTCTAAATATGGGCACTTTGTGAAAATCATTCTAGCAGCCTTAATATTAAGATTTTTTTTTTTTATAAAAGGACCTAAAACTCTTCGCAGCCAGCCTCAGCTACCTAGTGAGGCCCTCCGCAACGTAGTGAGACTCGTTTTCAAAATAAAGAATAAAAAATAGGGCTGGGGGTGTAGCTCGGAGGTAGAATGCCCCTGAGTTCAATCCCTAGTACCGCAAAAAAAAAAAAAAAAAAAGGACCTAAAACTCAACATAGGCTATCAGTTAAACCTAAAAATGGATTTCCATTCCTAAAATGTAAGTTTTCCCCAAGTTAGAAAGTTCATCTTTTTTTAATTAATCTTTTCTTGGTGCATTGTAATTGCACATCATAATAATATTCATAAAGATATAATCAGATATGCTCACATCATTGGCCTGTTTTACTCTTCACCCCTTACCCCTCCTCAAAAAATTAATCTTTTTGATAATGCAGTTTGAGAAATATTGTTAATCCAGGAGAAAAATTGGCATGGTCAAGATTTTGGTACAGTTTACGTGCAGAAAGAAGAGAGATAAAAAGAGACAGACAGAACTGTTGTCAGGTTCATTTGATGCCTAAATAAATTTTGTAGTAAAACTAGAATTTTAACTATTTTGGTCAAAATACTAAAAGCTATGTTTACTATTCCACAATGATTAAGAATGATTCTACAAAAACTCCTCTTGCAATGAGAAGTAATCTTAGAGAGTATTAGGAATAGTCAGTGTGGTTTTGATTTTGCAAAATCACCTGCAAATGCATGTAGTACATTAATATTTATTTAATGTTACTTCTATAAATTTTCTGTATAAGGGAACATTGTAAAATAGTCTTACAGAACATTAGTTTTTAAAATAGTCACTTCTCCTTAATGTTTATTTTTCAGTTATATTAATATAAAAGTAAATGGATTAGTTATACTTTCTATGTTATTTTAAACAGTTAAATTTGAATACCATTAAACAATTGCAAGGATAAGAATAGAATTTATTTAAATAGTGAAATTATTGAATACTAGCTTCCCTAAATAGCACCGACACAATCTGTTGACATGGACAAAACTGATTTTATCCTTACTGCTATAAATGAGTGCATTACCACATTAGAGACATAGTCATGCTTCGGAGAGGAGAAAGGAAAATTGTAATATTTATTGAGATTTTATAGTTGTATTTAATGTGGATCTATCAGTGCAGATGGTGTGAGGTTTGGTGGGATTAGATAAAAACCACAAATATCATAGTATACGATTATTGGACAGAGCACAGTAAGGATGTTGAAGCCAGAGCCTCAAAGGGTATTGGCAATAAATTATTGTTTGATGCTTTCTATTGAAGAGTCTGTGTGTCTATCAGAGATATCCTGGATTATGTATAAAGTTATTTGAAACTCACCTTCTAGAGTAAGAACTTCCTGGAGTAATGAAGTTATACTGATGAAGATGCTCATATAAATAGATAAATAGATGTTTGCATGCAAATGGCTTCATATGATTTTATTGGGGATGGACAAAATTCCAATAAGATTAAGTAAATATTCTAAAGTCTTGTATCTATTTGGTGGCAACAGTACTACAGTCCCAAAATTTTAACATATCATGTACCATCTTGGCTTTTTGCTGAAGAAACTCATTGGGGTAACTTAGAGTTTTAATTGAAAAAACATGGTATGTTAACCACAATTAATGTAAGAAACCACTTTACACAATATTGATGGTACAGAAGGCTTTGGTGAAGGTTTCCTTTCATGAAAAGGGAGATATTATGAGTTTATATAACTTATAATAGCTTAGTTATCTGAAAGTATTACTTAAAATTACAGGTTTAATGAGAGCAAATATAGTATTTTGTTTCTTATTTTAGTTCTAAGATGTAGCATAAGGTCTTGAGCATAGCATATACTCAATAAATACAATATTAACCCTCTAAAAGCTTCCAGAAGATGGCACTGAGTGTCTGAGGTTCAGGCCATCTCTTCTGCTTGCTTTCAGACACCACCAGCTGAACTCACTGTCTCAAGATTCTTATTTGTTTAATTTGATTCTTAACAAAATATAGTTTTCTACATTTAGTTATTTGTTGTATTTTATGGGATGAATTATTCAGATAATTTTATTTAGAAATGAAAATTATTTAACATCATTTTAAAGATGGATCATTAGCACTACTGTCTATGCCACATATTTGCCATTTATAATTTTATGCTGTTAGGAAATGCAACTTTGCTGTCTATTTTTAGGTATTATAATTTAGTTTTGGTAAATTTATCCCATGAGGTATTCATTATTTTCATCTAAGAAAGTCAGAATATTACTGGCCTCCTAGGAAAGACTGTTGGCTACATACATCATACATTTTAAGACACTTAGTTTTAGAATTACCTACGTAAAGGTTGTTGAAACTATACTAAATCTACCCTCCTTGACTCTTGGCTATTTCACCTAAAATCTATCCAGAGCCAAAAAAGTAAAATCATGTTTCTCCTAATTTAATAATACTTTTTTTTTTTTTTTGCGCTTATGATCAAATCCAGAGCTTTGTATATGATAGATACGTTTTCTACCACTGAGCTATACCCACAACCCAGATTCAGTGATATTTTAATTCCCACTTGTCTATATCTAGCTAAGGCCAATAAATTCTTCTAATATATATATATATATATATATACATTATATATACATATATAATATATATTATATATATGAAAAGAACTTTAAAAAGAAGGGATAATGATGATTTTTATAAAAATATAAGAGAAACATACAAATTTTATTTAACTCATTAATGGGAAATGAATAAAAATTGTAATGGTTCAAAGGAAACTTCAATCAAGAATACTGAAGTTAATTGATAAGTATATGCATTATTATTATATCCCGTAATGAAAAGAAAAATTAATTGTCCCCCTATCTTACAAAATATGCTTGCATATATAAGGACAAAAATCATTTGCATTGCTTATTGAGTTTTGAAAATCTAAAAGACTATGGTAAGAGAAAAGCCTTGGAAGGCTTGGACAACCAGGTAGAAGGTGTTAGATGATTTAACAGAGATACCCAGAAACCAGAGTTTGGGGATTCTGAATTTCAGAAATAAATTTAGGTAGCATTCTAAATGCAAGGGAAGACCACTGAAATTTTATAGTAGGTTGGTCTTTTTAAAAGATCCCTTGGTACTATGTTGAGAATGGTTTAAGGAACAAATAAGAACATAAACAATGCTATTATCTGTGAGATTTGTAATAGTCTATGAAGAGTACACAAAGATATACATAAGAGTAAAATAGAGTAAATTTATATTTCATCACCTGCTTTAGCTTTACTTTGGAAAAATATTCCTAACTTCAATCTATGAAGAGTGCACCAGAGCTGGGCATGGTGGTGCACAACTATAATCCCAGTATGTGGAAGGCTGACACAGAGGTAGGTATCATAGTTTCAAGGCCAGCCTCAGCAACTTAGCATGACCCTGTTTCAAAATAAAAAAGGACTGGGGGTGTAGCTCGACCTAGAATACTTCAGAGATCAAACCCCAGTACACATCCCCTCAAAAAGGAGTGCACTAGTTAACAAAACAACATGTTCTTAAGAGTTTTAGTCTATATTTCTTATTTTTAATAAGTTTGATTTTATTTTGATCCATGTTTATTAAATACATCATGTACTAAGTGTGTTTTTGTAAAAGCTAAAAGCAAACTTTATAAACTAATTTTATAAATTGACTAACACAAGTTATCTCTTGCTACAATTTCAAGTACTAAGATGTGACAATCATTGTGGTTCTTCAGTAAGTTTTGGCTTCTGAGAGGTCAGTGCTAAACTGTCAGATCTACTCTTTCCCTTGATCTTATGGAAAAGGCAGAAATTTCTACAGATGTGTTAAGCTAGACATCAGCAAGAAACACAAAAATAGATTCACAACTCTACCTTGTCCTGAGGAGACCTGAGCTTGAATTCAGTCCTGCCTCTTGCAATGGGCAGTAGAATTGCCAGCAGAAGCAGATAGTTCTTATTTAAAAAGTGTCAGAATTGACACCTCAGGCTACTTCACTGTCCATGTATAGAAACAAACAAACAAAACACACTCAGAGCCCTAGAAGATGGAAGATTCAATGGTTCCTTTGTCAAGATTTAATAAATTAAAATTGAGGTTTTCACTTTTTTTTTTTTGGTCTGTGTGATAGGAAATCTGAATGCCACCAGTTTTGAATGACCCAAGAAGGTAGGCATTTAGCAATGTGTCTAGGAAAAGTGACTTCTGGATTTTATGGGTAAAAGCTATGGTTAGTGAATCATAATTTTATAATTTAATGTTAATGACACTAATACTAAAGTGTGCATCAATAATAAGGTGTGTGTATATTTGAACATGGTTTGTTAATGCCTTCTACTGTTACCTTCAGTATACATAAAATTATTTGTTTCTTATTTTTCACTAAAAATGAGTATCTGTTAGGGGTTATGGATTTATGAGCAAATTATTTTTTCTTTTCATTTCTTTGAGCAATGCAGATAAGCATTCAAATTATATTTCAGAAGAAGATGCATAATAGGGCAGATTAATATTCATTTAGTTTGCATTATCTGGCAGGAAAACAAATACAGTTGTGCAGGAAGAAATACTTGAAAGAAGCTATGGTTTATTTGTAAAGTTCATGAGTATAGATGTATTCATTTCCCTTTGCTTATTTTTCATTGAAAATGAAATCCTTATCTTTTGCTTAATAATGTATTAAAATATTTCTTAAGTAAGAAGCCTATTTACAAAATAAAATCTCTAAAGTATTGCTTTTTAAATTTACATATAACTCTTTAAAATCAGCCTACATATGTAGAAAATCAAATCATTTAAAATGAAATTAATACTCATACCAAATGCATTGTTTAGACAATAATTTTCCTTAGATTTCCAGAATTATATTTATTTGAATATAATATTGCTGTGGTAATTTGGGATTATGCTGGACTTTGAAATAAGGTTTTCAAACCATCATTCAAAATAGAAAGTGAATATATACTTTAAAAATTTTTTCTGAGCCCTTCTAGTAATTACCACATTATCCTGTAGTTCTGTGAGAAAATATATTACTCAAGGATAAGTTTTCTGAGAAGAAAAAAACTTGTAAAGTTATGATTTAAGCAGGATAAATAGATTTGAGTAGTGTACAGCATCATTAATTTGATCTCTTATAAATTATACAGTGAAATTGAACCGTTTCATTTTATAGATTGGCTCCAACAGTGAGAACCACAACAATTGAATTTCTTGTTTCATAAAGCTAAATTATGGCTTCTTGTCAATATTTCAACATTCTACACTAATAAAATGTGATATGCCATCACTGCTTTGGATCTGATGATCTTTAAATGTCAGGAGAATTGGAAAAATCTCCCTATATGATAGTTGAACTTAAAATTTTTTGATCAGAGAAACTCACCTGTAATACAAAACACATTGTAATTTTACTCTTTATCAATAAGCTTCTGACCTGTTCCCTGTGTCTGCTCTCTTCCTCTCCCAAGAAGATTCAGGGACCTTCTGATCTGCACAATGTGAAGTAGGCACACTCAACCCATTGTATGAATCTTACCTGAATTCAAAGAAATGCAAATAGTGACAACCCAGCATTGTAGAACTGAGCCTTTCCTCCCTCTCTTTTGCTAGTTCAACGCCAACTTAATGCCTCAGTCCTGGCAACTAAGATTTCACCTTGTTTCCAAGAATAAGTAATAACTCGTTTAGCAGTCTTGTCGATAAGCTTTCTGCTATGGTTATCTGTTTTAGTTACAGCATTGATATTTCTTCATGTGTCTCTCTACCCCCAACCCCTTCTCTCCTTCTCTCTCTCATTTTCTTAAATCTGATTGCTGGCAAATTGGCTAATAAAAAGCAAAGCTGACTGGCCTTAGATGTTTAAAAATATTTTCTCTCCATAATTTACCTATCTATATTGAATAATGCTGACACTGTTCATTAGGAAGCAAAGCAGAAAAGATCAGGCTAAAGTCAGTTTTTATTATGAATAGTTAAGGTTGTATTTAGAATATCCTCTAGCCTCCACAGAGACAAAGGGCTTGATTGCTGGGGAGGGATCCTTGGGGATGTAATCTTCAGAAATATATATGTTCCCTCCTCCCCTTGCTCTCGCTCTCTCTCTCTCTTTTTGCCTCTGGCCTCCAAGAGGTGAGAGCAGAGTCATTTCTTTCTCTCTCTCTCTCTCTCTCTCTCTCTCTCTCTCTCTCTCTCTCTCTCTCATTCCCTTTCCTTCCTGGTGCTATGCCCTGAGTTTCACAGACTTCATTTAGTCTGACATGAACTGAACTCCTGAAATCTCCAGAACTGTGAGCAAAGAAGTCTTCTTTCATCTAAGTTGTGGTGTTAATGTGTTGTATCTCAGATTTCGGCAGTGAGGCTGCTTACTAAAACACAGATGTTTCTAATCTTATAAACTTTAGCAGAGTATCCATACACTCAAATGGTTTCCAGGATCTTATATAACCTGAGTTATATTATAATTGTTTCTTAAGAGCATCATTAAGATTATGAAAATGCATAGCACTAGCATAGTCTTTTAAAAACCAGGTAGACATAATTAAAATGAGTTGTAAAATCTTTAGACAAATCATTACAATGAAAACAACAGTTGGAAGTAATAGATATATTTATTACAAGTTCAAACAATATAAAAACATATTTGATGAAAAGCAATTTTCCAACCTACTTTTAAATCTCCCGAAGAGAGGAAAATAGATTTGATGGTTTATCCCTAACCTTGACACAATCTTTCATTAATTTACCAGTGTTTTACTTACCAGATCCAGTGAATTCTTCTCAAATTTGTTGACAATATGGGAGTAGCTGAATAGCATATTAATTCAAGTTTGTCCTAGATTTGAATCATGTTCTTGTCATTTCAGTGGCTTGTAACCTTGAACAGGTTACTTATACTCTCTAATCATTCAATTCTTCATCAGTAAAAGAAGATAATAACAGTATTTACCTTATATGTTCTCTCGTGAGGATTCAATTAAATACCTCACATTACAGAAACTTAGTCTAGGTTCTGACTAAGTGAGATACTGCTGTAATTTGATTATCACTGGCACCTGGTCACCATATTATATTATTCTGAATCCCAGCATAAGACATGAAGTAATCTCTCCACTGTAATTATAATATACTTGGCTCTCCTATTTTTCTGATAACTCCTTGTAGCTTCTATTTGGCCCTTTCTTCTTTTACCTTTTTAATGAGTGTCTCATTTTTGGAACTGATTATAACCATATTACATACAAGATGAATATTTCTTATTCATAATTCTGATCATGTTATCACCCAATTAAAACCTTCAATGGTTTGCCATGACCAGTGAGATTATATTGACACCTTTGTATGAGCTCTCTGAGAATTAAATCTGGGGTAGTATTGTACAAAAAAGACTACCAAATTTAAAATAAAAAACTTGGTTTTGAATTATGTAAGTTAACATATGTATGATTTAAAAAAACCAGTTGATCTTTATAGAAAGCAGTTTTCTGAGAAAGTCATAATAGATCAAGTTGTATCAGATATAATACTTTACAAATATATTTCTATATAATTTAGATAATATCATCATTTTATTATAATTAGAAATTCATATAACATACTTCTCTAAATTGCCTTTTTGCAAATATGTCCTCATATGGAAAATTGTTTTGATGCTATGTAATACTGATATAATTGATGTATATTTGGTGAAATCTAGAAAAAATTAAAAAAGAAATATGACATATGATATTTTATAATATATAATAACTAATAAGTTCAGAATCATCAAATCTAGGCAATTCCATAAATACATCATACAAAAACATATGTATTATATATATAATATCACATATATACATATATATCATATATATGTATGTGTGCAGTGTGAATGTATGTATTTATACAATTTCTGTGTGTGTGTGTGTTTCTGGGAATTAATCTATGTCTTTGTACGTGATAGGCTAGAGCTCTACCATTGAGCCACATCCTTATTTTTACCAACTCTAGGAATAGAGTTAACAGATGAATGATCCCAATGGCACTTTACTTTGTTTCTATTTCTATTTTAGTCCCCTTTTAATGTATATTTGGCCCAGTATCCAAAAGGTTCTATCCACTTATAAGGAAAAATAGGGTTACTATTTAGTTTCATGTCTCCAAAATTTTTCAATATCATTCACAGTAGAAATGAAAACTGGCTTATTGCTGTGTTTCTAGTTTTCTAGTCAATAAATACCTTTCATACTATTCAGTTTTTCTTGCTGAGGTCCAGACTTCTTCACTTTCTTGCTTGTTCTAGAACCATATGAAGTCTTTAGGGCCTTTGCTTATTCTGTTCCCTTTCTCTGGAATTCCCTTTGTCCAGATACTCATCTGAGTATGGATGCTTCCTCTTGTGAAGTCTTTGCTCACAGGTTTTCAACTTCTCGATAAGATTTTCCTGATCAGTTTACTTAAGTGGGGTACCACTTTAAACATCAGCATAACTCTTTTCTCACTCAATTTTTTTATCAACAGTATAAGTTTGTCTTATTCAGTATAATGCAAGCTCCTTCTTTGGAATGAAGTCTCTGTTAAAAGACAGTGATTATTTTCTAGTTTTTCATGCTACATATGTTAAAAAGTTATTTGGCTAAACACCTCTTATGAATACATACAAAGTGGCTAAAATGGTGTCTAATTTATAGCAAAAATTTAATATTTTCATCTGACAGTGATAACTGACACCAAGAGATTAGATCAGTTTGCCATCATGTGGGCAAGCAGGACTTAGAATAAAACTGGAAAATATCTAATGGTTATGAGAGGGCTGGAGTAGAACAAGGAGACTGAGGAGAAAAATGAAAGTGAGTCTGAAATAGATAAGAAGAAAATGATAGTCTTGGGAAAGGTTACAAAGAGTTTGGAGGTCAGCCATGGCCAATGCTGCAAAAAGTTGAATATGTATTTTGTTTACTTAGGAAATGGGCTACAAGACTAAAGAGGGAAACATTGGTAATCATTGAAAGAACATGTTTTGACTGATTAAAGGATGGAATCCTGAATACATGAAGAATAAAAATGAATGGGAAAAAGAAAAAAAATTCCTGATGACCTTTACAAGAAACTTTGCTGTGTCAAAAGTAAAGAGAAAGTAAGGCAAAGTAAATACTATTTAGATTTTGTAGGAGAATAAATAATATATATTATATATATATGTGTTTGTAAGGCATTAAAAAGAAAGATAAAAAGCTATCTCTCGAAGGCATCCTTTTTCTCAATGAACAACACAAAAATATCCATTCATAATATATTTCGGTATAACACACAGATTAATTTTCTATTGCTGCTGCAACCATTTACCACAAACTTAGTGGTTGGAACTGTAAAAATTTGTGTGTGTATGAGATCCTGGAGATTAAACCCAGGGGCTCTCTACCACTGACATACACCTTCAGCCCGTTATTTATGTTGTTGTTTGGAAACAGGGTCTCCCGAAGTTGCTGAGGGTGGCCTTGAACCTACCTTCCTCCTGTCTAAGCTTCTCAAGACTAAAACAGCAACACAATTTTATCCTACAGTTCTCGAGGTCAGATATCTAAAATGGGCCAAGGGGCTGCATTACTTTTTGAGGTTCTAAAGGAGAATGTTTTCTTCCCACCTCTAGCTTGAAAAATTAAACAAATACTTTGCATATGTAACTCATGAGTGATTGTTTGCTTCAACAACGAGTCACAAATGGAGTCATTTAAAAAGCCAACTTCCCTGTGCATTTCAAAATGAAGGTGTTTTAGAAATGTGATTTGAATTCAACTATTATATAAACATCATACAGAGTAGTTGTTGAAAGGTCACTTCAAAGTTGATTTTGTCTGCATGATTTATTTCTTCACCATTACGTGTAATTCTTCAATAAGCCTTATTTTCAATATTCTGCCTTTGACTGTTAAGTGAGTGCACACAAAAACACAGAATCTTTGAAAATAGCTTGAAATTTAGAAGTGTTTTTTTTTTAAAGTAGCAACGTAGAATTATTTGACATTTTTCTACATTAAAAGTCAGGCAAAAGCACACTTTTCATATCAGAGAGAGCACAGTTTTTCCTTGGATAACTACTTACAAGTATGTCTTGTTCTCCAAACACATGTAACTTGGAGCATAGAAGTGTTTCCAAAACTCATCTGAGAATTTTATTCTATGTAAGACTCATAAGTCTTGACATCAAGTATCTAACATTTTTGAGCTGGAAATAAGAAGTATATAATTCAAATGTGGGTAAGAACTAAACGGCAGGGAATTCAGCATTTATAGAATATCCTCTTGTATTCCACAGAAAACTGGGTATTTCCTCTCTATTGTATCTTTTAATTCTTACACTAATTTCTAAAATAACTATTATGTAACCCCTCCCCCCAAAGAAGATCAAAATTAAGTGACTCAATTCCAACACAATTTGCTCTAAGTACTAATTTGGAATATAAGATTATATCTCATATGATATAATTCTCTACTACTTTTTAGTTAACCAACTATTTGGTATTTGTATCCATAGTTGTCAATAATGAAAGCTATGAAGTAAACAAAGCAATTTGTTTGCCCGGAAGAGAACTTGTTATAAATATTTATATTATAATCATCCTGTAAACCGACTACCAAACATTTAACAGATGGCATTTGTTACTCTAGTATTTTTTTATGGACATCTCCATACAATGGAGATTACATTTTTTGAAATTATATTTTTTCTTTAATTTTATAGATTAGCATTTTGTTATTATTAAGGTTTAACAGTCATTCTGTCATAAATGCATTCAATAATTATGCATTCAATTCACATAGTCTACCACTAGGCATGAGACAGTAGGATGATAGAAATTTTATAATATATTAAATAATATCACATACAAGATATCTAATAAATTTAATTGTCATAGCAAATTTCTATGTACTTCATTTATTTTTTAACTTTATGAGGGGTGCAGTCAGGGAGTGAAAAGATAAGACAGAGAATATTTTACTTATTCCCTCAGAAATAATCCTGAAGATTATACTGTCTTTGGATATATACTTCTACTATTGCATATTTTCAAATCAAAGGATATATATAAACTTTTACAATCCTCAGAGTATATTGTAAAATTGAAAATGTGTGCTTCTTCATTTTTCAAGTTGTGTATTCTACATATCAATATAGCACTGCACAACTTTTTTGCAATACTGACATTGCGTATGCCAATGCATTTAAATTTTTGCTGATTAAAAATAAAATGCAGGGCTTTTCATTATTTATTGGCTTTTCGTGAGAGTCAGATTTATTGGCTTCCTGTTGAAATGAATACTGCTAGAAAGGAAGACTTTATTGCAATGATTTTGTTTGAGCCATTTACCTTTCAGAAAGGCACAAATCAACATTGTTTGGGTCTAATGGTTATTGATTTGGAAATAATTCTAACAAGTATAGTTCTTTAAGGTCAAGCAAAGGTTTTGCCAACTTAGCTGTTGTACAATGTTATACATTGCCTAAGCCTCTTTTCATAGGATCCGTTTTACTTTCTTTGGCTTATAGTTCATGTTTCCGGTATGCAGGGTGAAATGGAAGCCTTTTTCATAGCATTCACTTCTGCCTTGTTAAATATGTTGATGATGACTCATAGGAGAAGAAATTGCCTTCCTTTGCAAATTAAACATTCAGGCTTCTTTGAAGCAGGTAATTTTGCACTTTCTTAATTCTAGCACACGGGGAGCTTTCTCCATTGTTGAAATAAATTGGCCACTAGAGATAGAAGAGATGAAAACCCTGTTCATTTATTATTAGGAGGTGTATGATGCTTCTTTCCACACAGTATCTATGTATTGGCCAGCTATGTCTGAGTTCTTAAGTGAAGCTGTTAAATAGTCTACAAGTATGCATCTCTTATCTAGGTAATTTTTATCTGTTGTTAATTAATTTCCATCTATCTAAATTTTTTTCAGCATCTCTATTTCTTAGGTTTCTTATCCTTTTTTTTTTTCTGTCCTTCAAACTAACACCTTGCTTCTCATTATTATATTTTTTCTCTTTTCCTTTCCATGCTGAGATACCTTTCTCTATATTTTCCTCCATAATATTTTTCTACAGTTATTTGAAGTGTCAGTTCTGTTTGTGTTTCCCTTCAATCTGGTTTTTATTTTATGATTACTGTTCTTGTTCCCTTGAAGTTTCCTCTCATCTCATCCATCTTCCCTCTAATCGCATCCTGTTTTTGTCTCTCTAGCACTTCTCGTTTCCCAGAGGGAACTACTTTCGAGATGCCATGTCATCTCACATTCTTCTTTGCATACAATTGACATGGTGTTGAAATTTCCTTCGGATGTTAGAAAGGAAAATGCTTCCTAAAGGTGACTTTGTAAACGTAATATCCCTGAAACTTGTGGATTTTGTTTTCTATAATCTGTGCTCAATTTGAGAACCCTTTTATAATTTTTTTTTGCACATGATTTAATCTTTAAAATCTAAAAGACTCAGTGCTGACAAACAGGTATTTCTATTACACTTACTGTCTCTCATTCCTTTCTCAGATGGACAGCAGGAAGGTCATCTGTTGGGCAGAGATCCTAGACTAAAGTTTCGATGAGGCATTTTTCAGTTGGATAGAATTGAGACATTATATTAAACCATTGCAGGGCTCTTGGACAACCTGAATTGAAAGAAATTCTGATGTTCTACTGCACTGTAGGGTGACTACACACAATGACCTTGTATGTATTTCAGAAAGCTAGAAGAAACAACTTTGAATGTTTGCATCATAGCTGGGCATGGTGGCGTACACTTGTAATCCCAGCATTTGGGAGGCTGAGACCGGAGGATCCGGGTTCACGGCTAGCCTCAGCTACCTAGTGAAGCCCTCTGCAACTTAGTGAGACCCTGTTTCAAAATAAAGAATAAAAAAATAGGGCTGGGGGTGTAGCTCGGAGGTAGAATGCCTCTGAATTCAATCCCCAGTACTACAAAAAAAAAAGAATTGATAAAGGAGCCCAGTGTGGTGGTAGACACCTGTAATGTCAGTGGGAGACTGAGATGGGGGGATTAGAGGTTGGAGACCAGCTTCAGCAAGTTAGCAAGACTCAGTGGTAGAACGCTCCTGGTTTCTATCCCCAGTACAACACACACACACACACACACACACACACACACACACACACACACGATAATGTTTGAGGTAGATATGTTTACCTTGATTTAAATATTGCACAATGTATACATATATTTGAACATCAGAGTGCTCAATAAATATGCACATTTTAAGGTATCAATTAAACTGACTAAAATTAATTTTAAAAAGGGATATATGAATTGCTCAGTTTCTATAATGCTATATTACTAACAATGTTCATCCTGCCCTTTCCTGACTGTATTGTCCTTCACCCAGTAACTAGGCCTACTATTTTAAAATGCTCTTCTTTCAAGATCAGGTTGTATTTTCCAGCTTGATATCTTTGAATATACATAGAAAGGCTTGACACGGGAGCTACAGATGATTATGAGCAACTAAAAAACTGTTATATGTTTAATGATGGCTTTAGTTCTTTGACTAACAACATAGTAGAGAAAATAATGAAATGATAGCTACAATGCAATCAGTGTAAAAATTAGAAATAATGATATAGACAAGTCCTTTTTGGGTAGAGGGAGGCAAAATATTTTCCTAAATCTCTACCAAGTTGGCAAACATAAAAAATCGACTGCTTATTTACATGTTTAACAGATGGACGACACTGTGTATAGAACCCTCAACAAATAAAGCATGAACTATAACATAATATTCAAAAATGCAAAATCAATAAAAGGACAGATTGTGAGCAACATTGAAACTAAGTTAGCATACACTTATTTTATATTGCTTGGAATTGGGGTACAGTGACAGAAACTTACAAAATCCCTTTACCAGAAAAGCAATATTATGTTTCAAAATAAAGCTATTTTAGTAATAATAAAAATAAAAGCCTTACATCTAGCAGCAGTGCCAGGAGGTGTCTGTGCCTAAGATCTGGGAGGATTGTATAAAGTTCAGTTGGACACATATACTTGTGATAGGGAAATTTCAAAAGGTAATATTTATTTGTTAACCATTAGTCTGTAAAAATGTTTTTAAAAACACTTGTATTAGCACATTGCAATTGTACATCCTAGAGAGGTTCAGTGTGACACAAATATACATTCATACAGTTCTTGGTGAATTTCCCTCCACATTCCACTCTGATCCCTCTCCCCCCTCCCTGTACATGTTAGTGAAACTGATAGGGATAACTTCACTTATTGCCATAATACTATTTGAACTGTTTCCTTCCTGAATCCTTCTTTTTCCCCTCTCAACTCCCTCCCTCAGTCTTATTTAGGTTTTTGATTATGTCATTTTGGATGCATACATTAAAAAAAGTAAAAAATTAAAAGAAATACAGTATTTTTCTTTTCAAATCATTGATTATATAAAGGTAAAACAATCTGCTATCAGTATCATAGTAGTTATGGAAGAAAAATTTAACACTATTATATGTATAAATTTAAGGATTTATAATGCTAGATAGGTATCTTTTCTCTGACCTACTAAACAGAATTGTAGTCTAGATAGTGAACTGGGAAAGGCTTTGTTTCACTTCTATACTATGGAAATGTGGGATGAATTCTGTTGTTGCTGTGGATATATTGAAAAAGAAATGGTCTACTTCTAGAATTGAAGAGGTAAATTCCCATGTAAGAGTATAGGAAGAAGCCAGGCATGGTGACACATGCTTTTAATCCCAGTACTTGGGAGGCTGAGATAGGAGAATCACAGGTTCACAGCTAGCCTCAGCAGCTTAGTGAGACTCTGTTTCAAAGTAAAAAATAAAAAAAGGGCTGGGGATGTAGCTCAGAGTTAAAATTACCTGGGTTCAATCACTAGGACCCCCCCCCCACACACACACACACAACATAGGAACCATTTAGCCCTTAATGACTATGACTAGATTGTTCAGTGTTTGAATCAATCTGCAGGTCCCTCCCTCTAAGAAACTGGAAAACACCTAAGCAAAGAACTGCTCATTTATTAAAGCAATATGAAAGCGGATGTGGTACACACACTGTAGTACTAGTATTTTGGAGGCTTAGGCAGGAAGGTTGAGGGTTCAAAAACAGCACCAGCAACTTAGTGAAACCCTTAGCACCCTAGCAAGACTCTGCTTCAAAACAAACAAACAAACAAAAAATAAATAAATAAAGAGGCCCAGAGGTGTGGCTTACAGATACAATATCCTTGGGTTCAATCCTCAGTACCAAACAAACAAACAAACAAACAAAAAACTTTAGATAATGAAGGAGAAACTACAGTGAGCAAAGGGGGTGCATTTTGGGGAGGGGAGAAAGGAGAATCAATGAAGGAAACACTTCCAATGATATTATATGCATATCAGAATACCAATGCCAATCTGGGAGGAAGGGAGCCAGGGGAAAGCTCACCAACTGATCTGTGCATGTATTTCACTCTGAGTATGAACTACATTATGATGTGAGACTCTAATGCACCAACAAAAATATAAAAAATAGAGACAAAGGAAGAGAAGTCAAAGAAATCTGGACATATTCCAACAGAGAACATTCAACTCTTTAACAAGAGTGTGGGTGTGCAATTGAAATTATAAGTTATCACAAAAAGGACCCGCATAAAGAAAATGCTGATAAAGCCAAACGTAGTCAAATGAGTTCTCAAATGTAAAATCAAGAAAATTTCTATTTAATTATTGAATCTTAAATTTACTGAATAAGTATGGAAAATTAAGGCATCAAAATAAAAAAAAAAACAATATGAGGAGTGGGATTTGGGATGTATTCATCCGCATTTTCACAGCTATAATCTAAAGAACTAACTACATAACTTAGAGGAAGGAAGATGTGTTTGCTTATGGTCTCAGGCTCTGTGAGGATAGGAACGGACCATACATGTCACGGCATGGCGGGGGTGGAAAGAGGAGAAAAGAAGATCACAAGGCGGAACTCTCATATCATGGAGGCCCGAAACAAGAGAAGGAGCAAGGGAAGGGAAACCATATATAATCCTCAAGGCTGCAACCCCAGGAAGCCACCTTCCCCAGCCACAGGCTACCAGCTCAGGCTCCACCCAGGTAAATCCAATGTAATGGCTTTATCCACTGCTGACAATACAACTATCAGGATTTAACTCGATCAACCCTGAATATTAATAAATGAGCTCTTTAAGGGACACTCTATATCTAACTATATTAGGAGAGTTTGAGGGAAGGATCTTGAAAAAAATTACTTCCTTCTTTTCAGCTGAAAAAGACTGATGGAAGCTTGTTGCTTGCCTAGGCCCCAAATGTATATTTGTCCCTCTTCAAAAATCAAATTAAAAAATAATTTCCCAAAGATTGTTTTCAATATACAAAATGGAATTTGAAATACAGCAATAGTGCCTAACATCTAAAGTTTTTCTGTAACAGTTACCCATTTTTGTAAATGATGTATGTCAATAGAAAATTATAATATGAAAAAGTTATTTTAATTCAGCCCCAAATTACAAACTTATAACAAATCAGTAGCAGTAGAAATATCCAATATCTTCTATGATTTAGGTTATTTACTTAGTACTGGGGATTGAACCAAGAAACACTATACTCCCAGTCCCATTTTATTTTTTATTTAGAAAGAGGGACTCACTAAGTTGCTGAATCAGTCTTCAAACCTATGATCCTCCTGTCTTAGCCTCCCAGGTACTGAGATTAAAGGCATGCACCACCACACCCAGTTCCTCTACAGTTTTTTTTTTTTTTTTTTTTTTTAGTACTGGGGGTTGAACTCAGGGGCATTCTACCTCCGAGCTATACCCCCAGCCCTATTTTTTTTATTCTTTATTTTGAAACCGAGTCTCACTAAGTTGCGGAGTGCCTCACTAGGTAGCTGAGGCTGGCCGCGAACCCGGATCCTCCGGTCTCAGCCTCCCAAATGCTGGGATTACAAGCGTGTGCCACCACGCCCGGCTCCTCTACAGTTTTTGAATGAATTTCAAGACTTGATTTCTCCTCATCACCCTATTTTTAAAAAATTGAACTTGAGCTTTTATTTCTAGAAACCTAGCTAAGTGAGAAACCTGTATGCTCTACTTATGCAGAAATCACATGGATATTCTGGAAATCTTGCCGCCTCTCTGGTGATCAGAGTTTCCTGTTATCTATCACACCAGAGAGCATCTGTAACGAGTTCACAGTGTATGTCCTAAATGTGTCATTTCTCATGTTAACTTCCCCTAGAGCAGGTGTCATTTTTCATCAACAGTTGCTTTTATGATTTTTTGAAGGCTTAAAATGACTTCATAATATAGGGTGTTATTTCCTGGTATATGAGGTTCATAGAAAATCAGAGCAATATGATCTTTCTAGTTCTAGATTATTCGATATATTAAAAAATATGTCACCCATCTCTATGCTGAAAATGACTAGTCAATCGAATTTTAAGTAGAGCAAGAATATGCATTGATTAATGTCACATTAGTCTCAGTTAATGGCTACAGGCATAGTTTTAAATACCTCATGCAAGATTTAATTTAATCCTCGAATTGTGCAATGAGTTAAGGTACAGTTTCCCCTCTAAAGATTAGAAGGCTTAGGTGTAAAAAAAAGAAATAATTCTCCCCAGGTCACACAACTGTTAAGCCACAGATCTTAGACATAAATTCACTCATCTGCTGAAATAGATACCAGGGTCATCTTGGGAAACGTGGACATGAAAGGATCACTTTTTTTTTTTTAATACTTTTATTGGTATATTATAGCCTCACATCATAATGAGATTCATAGTGATAATGTTATACATGCACATACACTTGGTGGGCTTTCCCCTGGTTATGTTCTTGAAATAGGTGTTGGATGGACCATTCATTGAGTACCCAGGAACAGATAAGGGGTAAAATAATTTTAAAACTGGGAAAGGAGAAAAGAAAATGAATGATCATAAAGAAAATATGAATGAGTAGTAAAAGTAGTAACTGGAAGCCCCAAATCTTGAACATTTACATTAAGTACTTGGGTTCTCTCAAAAACGAGTACATTTTTCACGTGAGGAAACTGGAGCCTAGTGAAATTAAATAATTTGTCCCAAGTCAGGCGTGGTGGCGCACGCTTGTAACCCCAGCATTCAGGAGGCTGAGACTGGAGGATCCGGGTTCGCGGCCAGCCTCAGTTACCTAGTGAGGCACTCCGCAACTTAGTGAGACTTGGTTTCAAAATAAAGAATAAAAAATAGGGCTGGGGGTATAGCTCGGAGGTAGAATGCCCCTGAATTCAATCCCCAGTACCGAAAAAAAAAAAAAAAAAAAAAAAAAAAATTGTCCCAGAACACAGTACTGCTAAGGAGTAGCGACTGGCTACCAAATCTACATAACATGTTAGCCACTGTGTTTTGTAAAAGCTATCAGGCTATTAAAACATTTTTTTAAGAGTACAGTGACTGTAGCTTGCAATCCTTAAAGTGAATAATATGACTTTTAACTAATAATACCTTTTAAAACCTCAGGACTTTGAACCCAAGTTGTGACTTATCAGTATAACTTTATTTTTCTCTTTAAACTAACTAAATTATGAGTATGTTTAAAATTCCATTTAATTACAATTGTGTTGAATTTGGAATTAATCTCAGATTCTATGCATATAAATGACATCTAGTGTTTGCTAAAGTTTCAAAAACAGCTCACGAAAATTAGTAAATCTTTTATTCTTTGAAGAACCACTTCCCCAAAATATGATTCTGGCAATTGCCTTCTAATGAAAATCCATATTTTATTATATTTAATAAAGTTGGACATATCTATTGTGTGGTAATATTATATTCTTGGGCTTATTATTAGAGAACTGATTTTTATCTATTTCTGCAAATAAATCACTCAGCATTTAACAAGCTAAAGCAGACCTTATTCAGATACATATTAAGCTTGTTTATCATTAGGCTTCTAGGATTTTTTTTTTACTTCAATACTTTACATGGACTGAAATTAAATATGAAGATAACAGTGATTAAATGAGAAAACTAAATGTTGAGGCTCTTTCTCCAATTATGAAAATTAAAAAATTGCCTATATCATTGTGAACATTTTAACCAAAACAAGAAGGCAGAGTAGGCATACATTCATAAAGTATATGTACATTCTTTAAACTCAAACACACACCAAAAAACTTGTGTTCAAATTCTTCATGTGTTATTCAATCACATAGGAAAGGACATAACAACTTAAGAACATTTAAGATGAATACTTTTGCAAGCAGTAAATATATACCTAAATGTAGTAATGTGTATTTCCTGTGG
The DNA here is from genome assembly GCA_004027655.1 of Graphiurus murinus. Lineage (NCBI taxonomy): Eukaryota > Metazoa > Chordata > Mammalia > Rodentia > Gliridae > Graphiurus > Graphiurus murinus. The sequence continues at coordinate 18,274 of PVLC010007099.1, read as the reverse complement.
TTTAAATAAAGAACAGTTGTTTCTGAGGTAATATACTTGAAGACATGACAAAAATGCATGCCAAAGTCTTAGATTTGTCATATTACTATTTGGAAATTTTATGTGAATGTTTCAAAAGACCTTGATAAGCAAATTTGCCTTTGATAAGCAAATATACATGTATATAACACCATAAACAAATAACACATTAAAAAACTCTTGTTGAAGCATAGTTATTTTTCTTAATACTCGTGTTTAAAATGTACCTTTATGATGTTTACAATGGATTCTTGAAATTATCATACCTAATATTTTGAAATGTATTTTATATAGTCTGAAAATGACAATGTTCCACCTAACTACTTGTCTATAACCTCCTTAAATTCATAAATGGCAAAAATAATATTGATAAAATGTTAAGACAGCTAGAAATAAGCATACGTGTATATTGGAATCTCCTTTCTTTAATCATAAAATTACTTGATAGGCTCTCCCAATTGTGAGCTCATGGATCTATCTCAGTTCACTATAGAAATAATGATCATTGCTTCTTGATATTTAATGCTTAATGTCTTTACCCTTTTCCTAAGAAAACAAGCCCTGTGTGTGCAGGGCCCATGATGATTTTGTTCTGTTCAAAGGAGTCACATGGTTTTTTTGTACTTTTGGTCAATGTTCAAAACACTTATTTTCAGAAGAATTGATTAAATAACTAACTCTAAATTTTTTTTAAAGAAACTTTGAAAACTATCAACATTAAAAATATAGCACAGTATCTGTTGAAATATTTAGAGTATGGTATAGAAATACTTAGTTTTTAATGACCTTTGAAATGCTAATGATACATTAAGCAAAAACAACTATAATAACACTGCTAATGAGGTTTGATTTCTACTGTGTTTTAAAAATTATTTTAAAAAGTCTGAGTAGCTAGAACTAAGCACTAAAATGTTCAGAATGGCTTACTTTAATCAGTGTGATAATGTGGGATTAGTTTTCTATTTCCTGTGTGTGTGTGTGTGTGTGTGTGTGTGTGTGTGTGTGTGTGTGTGTATGTATTGGAGTTTCAACCCAGGGACATTTTACTTCTGAGCTATACCCCAACCCTATTTTATTTTTTATTTGGAAACAAGGTCTCATTAAGTTGTTGAGGCTCTCTTTGAACAACCTGCTATGCTCCTGTCTCAGACTCCCAAGTACTGGGATTATAGGAATCGACCACCACACTCAGTTTTACTTTTCTATTTTTTTTAACACTTTTTTCCCCCAGCAGTAATATATATTTTTATTTTTTATATGTGCTTTTCTTGGTGATTGTAGTCTCACATTATGATGCAGTTCAGAATGATAGAGGCAAAATACCATCAGCAAGTGTTATTACACATTAGGAAAGAAAACAGAATATAAAAAATAAACATTATTTCATGATTTACAGTTAATAAATTTATTTTCATGGTTAAGTTTTAATTTAATGTAAACATATAGGTTTATCACCCCTACATAAAAGTAAATATATTCTTCAAAGTATTAAAAATCCCCCTAATTATAATGATATTCTAGAATGTATTTATGTAATACATTTATTTAGATATTTTTGAGAACGACATTTACATTATTTTATAATACAAAATTTGAACATGTCTATCTTTATTCAAGCACCAAACATACTTACAGTTATTCAACTACTATTAATTATGTTTTATTATTCACTAGAAGGAATTCTGGTTTCTGGAAATATCAGATTGGGGGGAAAGCAAAGGCAAACATCCCTTCCCTTATAGAATCCACATTCTAATGAAGTTATACAACAAACATATTAATGAGTATATATGATGACTGGTATTATGGAGAAAAAATATTCCAGAGAATCTGGATGGGTAGAATATATATTTATGTGTTGGAGACAGGGTTTATACTTTTAAGTGAATTATCAGAAAAGAATTTATTAGGAATGTCGTGTAGAAATTGAAGAAGTTGTATATCATTCCTCCAACCTATGCTTCATAGAAATCTCATAATGGACTCCCTGAAAATTGCCTTTTTAAATCCAGCAATTCATACACAGTAAAATACAGCCTCGTCTTCAACTTCCCACATAATTTGGCCTTATGTCCAAGTATGTTAGTCACTTTCTCTGTTGGGACCAGCCAAGCCTGACTCTCAAAATGCCTTATACTCATTTGAATGTCAAGATTAAGCTTGCAAATTTCTTCATGTGACTGTAGCATTTTAGATTGCTTTCTAATAATTTACCTCTTTTATTTCAGGCAAAAGGCATTAAGAGAACATTAAAATCCTGGTCATGCTCATCAGTATTTGGAAAACAAAATGTAAAATATTTCTAAGCATACAAATTAAAAGCCTCAAAAACCTTGCATTTAGTCTTAATGAAAGGACACATCAAATGCTGCAAAACAGACTGTGAGAGTAAGAGCAATGTCTAAATTTCCTATGAGGATCAGCTGAGCTTTTGAAGATAAAAATTTCTACTAAGATGACCTGAGCACATAAGTTTATCAAATCTAATAGTTAAGACATACCCTGATGGCGTATGTCCCTTAACCCAAATAAAACAATTTTATTCACACGGTCACTTGTGTAACTCATTCCAAGAGATGATGCTGTGATTTATATCATAGGGAATCAATTACTTTTCATAAAACATCGTATCAGGTAGTACACTTTATCATAGCCATAGGATCTCCTTCAGTTTGATAAAACTTACATTTAGTGACAGATTTTCACATGAGATTAAATAAAATAATGTGTAGATGTATTTTCAATATCGTGTGTGTGTGTGTGTGTGTGTGTGTGTGTGTGTGTGTGTGTATGTGTATGTATTATTAGGGAATGAACACAGGGACATTCTACCTTCAAACTACACCCCCAGTCCTATTTTATTGTTTTAAAGCAGGATTTCCCTATGTTGTTGAGGCCGACTTCAAGCCTGTGATCCTCTTGTTTCAGCCTCCCAAGTATTGGGATTCCAGGCATGTGTCACCACATCTGGCTCAGTGTCACTTTTTAAAAGATTTAATGTTCATAAATAGATTAAGGAATCTACTCCAAACCAGACTTCCTTAAAAGCCTATTTACACTTAATAAAAAATGAATTGCAATAATAATAACAAAAAATTACAATAATTAAAAAAGAACTTGTTCAAATACCCTCCAAAATTTTGATGAACATGCTACTCATTATTGTAACATTTTAGTTGCAGCAAATACACAATGCAATTCCTAGTTCTTAGCATGAATATGTATGAATAGGGCAAGTGGTGGGAATACATATAAGAATCCAATTGATTGGTTTACAATATGAATTATTTTCTATCTAGTTACAATTAATATTGGGTTAAAGGTTTGTGCAGTTTCCAGTAGAATAGTTAGGACCCAAATGGTATTTGTGTCTTTTTTTTTCATTATATGAAAGAATCATGTAACTATTATATTTGCCAAGATTACAGGACAGGGAACTGTCACCTCTGTCCCCAAGAGATTTCACTGAACGAGATTGTTCTGACCTCCTCCAGGTACCCAAAATAGAAACTTTTAGATGGCGGAAGGCCTGAAATCCCCCTGGAAGCACCATTTTTTCTAGCATCCTCATTCAGTCATGGCAATCTATAGCATCTCAAGAAAGATTTCTATTTTTGCCATACATTTTAATGTGCTAGCTTAAGTTACCTGGATAAGTGACAGGATTTGTGATGCTTCCTTTTCCAAGAATCATAAGATTTTTGTCAAAGATGATGGCTTAAAGACATTTTCTGCAACTATAGGAGTAAAGTTACCATTTTTCTAAATAGAAATTTTCTAAACCTAACACTTTTCTTAAGTTATATGGAAAATCCATTCATTAACAAGAGATAATGAGGTACTGGAATTGTGAGCATTTTATGAAATATTAATTGACCCAGAGTTACAAATGGATTGAGTATTAAATATCTGATTTTAGCTCACCCTTATAATGGAGGTGGAAAATCTGATCAAACTTCATTTGCTTCCTAAACCAATTATTTCCTTTCTTCATGTGAATAATCATATATTGCATCCTTCCAAGCTCTGGCAATTTCTGACTTTTGGCACACATGCCATGTATACCTGTTAAGGGTGCACATTCACGGATGGCAACACAGGGACTGTTCTTTGAATGTGACATGTTTGTACAGTCGGAGGCATAATTGTGGCCACATGATTGGCAGAAGATGGCAGCTCATTGGACTGGAGAATTCCAAGAACAGCTGAACATGTCCATCGTTGCTTCAAGACACTAACACATGCTCCTTCTCAAATAGCTTTAGTGGCGGGGACATGACCACCTGCAAATCCATCTGCTTGCTCATTGAATCTTACTTAAGATTCATATACAGATTCATTATAAAAATGAATCTACTTTGGCCTTCAAATTTTGCTTGCTTGCAAACATACTATACCAACACAGCTGATATTTATATAACCTCTCAGGAGAAACAAATTATTTTAAAAGACAGACTGGTTTCAAATGGCATTGGCATATTAACCTGGAAATATTTTTTCTAAACAGGGAATGCTTTTCCTTGTACTTAGCATTGGCTGGTATGCCAATACTTTTCATTAACTTTCTGTATTTTGGGGACCACTTGTTCTCTTACTATAAGTTTCTTAGGAACCCAGTGTATGTGCATATGTCAGTTTAAATGTATATATGAATGTAAACATTAAGTCTAGGAATTGTACAAAGGAAATATATGAAAACTAGGCAGAGTAGGTAGAGTTTTCCATCTTTTCTCTCTATATATCAGATACTGTAACTTGGTATGAGCACTTATGGGTATAGTTTTTATTTTATTTTATTTTTTTTACGGTACTGAGGATTGAACCCAGGGGCATTCTACCTCTGAGCTACACCCCCAGCCTTGTTTTTTATTCTTTATTTTGAAACAGGGTCTCACTAACTTGCAGAGGGCCTCACTACATAGCTGAGGCTTGCTATGAAAACCCAGATCCTCCTGTCTCAGCCTCCCAAGTACTAGGATTACAAGCATGCGCCACCACACCTGGCTATATAGTTTTATTTCAATTATTCAATCACAAGAATAAAACATGATTAGAACTACGTTTTGATGTACTAAGTGCTAATAACTCAGTTTTAAACTCAAATACAGGTGTGCACCCGCCTCCTCTATCCACACTTTAGAATTCCATGATTTCAGTTACCTGTGGCCAACCATGGTTAGTACCAAGCCTATAAATACCCTACAAGGAGGTATTTTGGGACACAGTGACTGCAAACAAACTTTTATTATAGTTTATAGTTAGAATGGTCCTATTTTATTATTTTTGGCAATAGTTTACTGTGTCTAATTAATAATTTATTTTATCATCGGAAATAGGTAAAAAGTAAGATAGATAAATGATACACAGATGATAGATATACATAGCTAAGTAGATAAATATTGATGGATGGATGAATAGATAGATACATAGATAGATACATAGATAGATAGATAGAATGAATCTCTCTTCTTTTAAAGCATGTAGTGAAGGTTTTGGAACATATACTCTGATAGTTCCTATACAAACTTTGCTTCCAGGAATTTGCAATTTAATTAAGAATATACAAGTAAACAAAGTCCCTAAGCAATGATGGTAGGAGGATAGGGCTTGAAACACTTTGCAGGATGTGATATAGATAATATGTTTTAGGATTGTGAAATGTATAGAGAGGATTGGAAACCCAGGTGGCAGTGAGTGGTGATTTCTTGAAAACAGATTAGAGATCAAACACAAAGTGATGAGAGTCTCTGTTAGGACTGATTCAGTAGAGGAAATGGGGATGGAGGACAAGGACTTTTCTAGTTAGGAAAGAGAGAGGAGCTGTAGTAGCAGTGACACTTGCAAGTGAGGGGAGGTTAATAGTTTTAAAGTCAGTAGGAAGAAAAGAGTTATGAGGACTAATGGGCCAATCATTGGGCTACAATCTCTCAGGAATTAGGTTTATGTATTTAAGCTAGGAAATAGGTGCCCAAATAATGGGATCAATTTTAACTCTGTTGTTCCACATCTGTTACACTTAAGAATTATCCAAATTCGCATAAGAAGCTTCTTTGGTTTTTACACAACTTCTATTAACTGGCTACTTTTCAATAGATCAGAACCAGTTTGAATAATAGCTATAAACTTGATTTCCAAAAGAAGGCAAACATTTTCATGAATTTTTATAAAGAATGACATGTATTTCTCCATATTTCTTTCTGTTTCATCATCTCCATATCATCAAATACACATATTTTATAGTCTAGTAAAATAAGGTAGCTTATCTCATATTAAAATAATTGAAAACAAGTACAAGTTAGTGTTTTATTAATTTATATTTTTGTATTGTTTGCTGCTCAAACCCATCTGCTTTAACATTAAAGAAGGGCCAATCAGCTGGGCATGGTGGTACATGCCTATAATCCCAGTACTTGGGAGGCTGAGACAAGAGCACTGTAGGTTTGAAGCCAGCACTCAGCAACTTAGCAAAATCTTCAGCAACTTAATGAGACTCTCTTTCAAAATAAAAAAAAAATATATAATGGGGCTGAGGCTGTAGCTCAGAGGTAGAATGCCCCTGGGTTCAATCACCAGTACCACAAAAAGAAACAAAATAACAACAACAAAAAAAGAAGTGTTGCACATGCTTGTAATCCTAGTACTTGGGAGGCTAAGGCAGGAGGATCAGGGTTCACAGTCAGCCTCAGGCTACTTAATGAGTCCCTCTGCAACTGAGTGAGACTCTGTTTCAAAATAAAGAATAAAAAAATAGGACTGGAGGTGTAGCTCCAAGGTACAATGCCCCTGGGTTCAATCCCCAGTACCACAAAAAAATTAAAAAATTAAAAAATTTTAAAAAATATTATACTAGCTATAGGATAGGCCAAGTATGTATTATAAACATAAATACCAAAATAATAAAGATCTATTTAAATTTTTGACATATAATGTTTTAGGAATTATTAAAACAATGGCAAAATTGTTAGTAATGAGTATCATTAATATTTAAATATCTGTATGTTGCGGAGTAGTTAAGAAATGTTAATAGGCAACAGGCATATTTTAATCAACCCACAGAGAGTTCTCCCAAAGCCCTTTAATAAACACTCTCAGTAATACAAATGCACAAAATTTGTATTTCTCTACTAATTTTCTCACAGAGAATGAATTCTACTGTTGTAATTTTGTTTTATTGCCTCAGTTTTTGGTAAAGGTTTTTGTTAAAAGCCAATAATAAGTGGTGCCTAAAATATTTTTAAGTCATCCCTCAAATGAGTTTTATTTATTTAACTTGTGATTCATTTTAGTAAATTTTCATCATGTTTCATAAATTTGTTCTCTACTTGAATTTGGTCCATTTTACACAATTTAAAAGTATCATTTTCTTAGGAACAGGGAAAATGGGGGGCATCATGAAACTAATTTTAGTTTTCAAATTAAGCATATTCAATAAACCATGTACTTAATAATCTACATATAGCCTGGCTTGGTGGCACACCTTGTAATCCCAGTACTTGGGAGGCTGAGACCAGAGGATCTAGGTTCGTGGCCAGCCTCAGCTACTTAGTGAGGCCCTCCGCAACTTAGTAAGACCCTGTTTCAAGATAAAGAATAAAAAAAAAAATAGGACTAGGGGTATAGCTCAGAGAAAAATAACCTACATATAACATCCTCTGGTTTAGATACAATGGTGAATCTAGAGAAAAAGACAACCGCGATTGTCTTTGATCCAGAAGAAAGCTCTAGAGATGTCTCTACTTAGTGTATTTCATGCTCAAAAGCAGGTCATCTCTGCAGCTAGAGACTCCAGTTCTGGGATAAGACTGTCAATATTTCCAAAACCTTGGAAAGAAATAGCGATGCTAAGACTTAGTTTCCTTAATTACAAATGATATATTATGATGATAATGTTTAAGGTACATGGGTATCTTGGTCAATAATCTCACTGCCATAATGCAAAACAACTGCCCACACAATTTAGAGGAAGGATTTATTTGCTCACAGTTTTGGGTGGTTTGGGGTTCAGTTCACATCAGGCTGAGTCTGTGGAGCTCAATGAATGGTAATGGGCACCAGAAAGAGGGAGACAGCAAGACTCTGCTCTCACATGGTGAAGGCAAGAAGCAGAGAGAGAGAGAGAGAGAAAGAGCAAGGGGAGGAAAAATTTTATGTACTCTTCAAGGTAGCTAAAGGACCCCTCCTTAGCAACCAAGCCCTGCTTCCAACATTGATACCTTGTTTCCAGGAGGACTAGGGGGACATTCTAAATCCAAACCATTACAGTGAGATGGTGTATATACAGTACTTCACAGCGACTATTCTTATAGTTGGTGTTGAATAAATGATTGCCTAATCATGACTTATGCTAGATTGATATCAGAAAATTCTTCTCATGACCACAGACTGTCATAAACATCTGAGGCACCCACTCCACTATGAATGACTCTCCTGTTATGTCAGATGTCTATAGTTCTACTTCTGGCTTTGAAATTCAGTTCAGCAGTTGAGCTCCATGGTTATTTCTTGAGCACACACGAGGTTCATGGACTCCCCTGGATGCCCTCGTTATGCCTGGAATACATCAAAATTCTTTTTATTCTGGTACTTCCAGGCAAGGAGTGATAAAGGGCCTCTGAAGAGTGCTAACATCCAGCAGGTATTTATTAATGGATTGCAAACTCACCAACTTAAAGATACAGAGAAAACAATTTGTGTATATTTAAAGGAGAGCTGAGAGCTATGTATTAGTTTTGTGTATTTATAAACACATACCTGATACAGATGTGAAAGAAATATAAGCAAAAAATTCAGTATCATAAATCTTTGAAGAGGTTTGCAGTTCTTGAGACAACATAATAGATTTGTGTATTGAGCTGATCATTACTTAATCAAGATTTTATATTGTGTGCTATAAAAGTAGATTTAAATGGTATTTAGGAGGGATCAAAATTGACTTTAACTTCAGGAACATATTGAATGTGACTGAGACAGTAGAAAAAAATGGGTAAAATAAACATAGATTATGTTTCCAAAATGAGCATTTTTTTAGATGCTGAATTCAGTTTAGAAGATTATTTATATTATACTCATTTTCTTCTGTTGGCTTATCCTTTGATTTCAAAATCAACACATGTATCAGTTGTCCAGGGGTAAGCAATGTTCCCTAATCTGTTTACTTAATATTTATTTGTACCTGTTGTGTTTTATTTTGTTATTCATGTTTCAATAGAATTGAAGACATTAAATATTAATTGTTAATTTATATAATATACAAGTCAAAGGTTTACAGATAAGAAGAGTTTATTCTTGCTTTGTCATGCTTCTCCTCCTCCTCCTCCTCCTCCTCCTCCTCCTCCTCCTCCTCCTCCTCCTCTACCTCTTCTTTTTTTGTGTGTATCACACTGGGGATTGAACCCAGGGGCATTCTACCTCCAAGCTATACTCCTAGCCCAATTTTATTTTTATTTGGAAACAGGGTCTCCCAAGATTGATGAGAGTCTCACTACTTGATGAGTCTGGCCTTGAACCTGTGATCCTCTTGTCTTAGCCTCCTGAGTACTGGGATTTCAGGCATAGTCCACTACTCCTAGTTTTTGTCCTGCTTTCTGAACATATAGTCGGTTAATTACAGGTGTTTTGACTTCATGTCCTGATTATTAGTAATTCAGATAGGCATGCGCTTCACCAAGAAGATTTATTCATTTAGTAAACTTACATTCTAGTAGATAATATGTTTAAGATGAACCTCTCTGCTAGTTGATGAAAAAAAAGAAGGAGGGCTCTGTACAGATTTTTAGCAGGCAGATTTCAGTCAAGTACAAATTAAACATATTTTAATTTAAAAAAATTGGTTATAGATCTCATTTTCTTTTTTAAAATTAAAATTAGTCTACTTAGAGTTACTACTGGACAAACTTACCATTAGGACAAACTTTGCCATTAGGTTTTGGGAAAGCAATCTTACCATGTAGTTGTTCTAAAGGGCCATATCTGGTGGCAAATATCTTGACAGTGACCCTTTTCCATTTAATTTTAATTATTCTTGGCACCATCTTTAGATCTTAGTTCCATGCTCATGAAGATGCTGCTGAGTGCCAGCCCAATGTCCATTGTCCTTGTGCCTTAGTAACTTTGCCCCCAACTATATGGCTACATTGTGTTGCCTTATTTCAGGTTGGGATCGCCAGTGAGATATAAATGGATCTCAATGAGTATAGCTCCTCAAAGAGCTAAGACTTATCTGAAAATAAGTCTCCCTCTTTTTTCCTTTTTAATTCTTCTGATATGTGATCCAGAAAATATCAAATATGATCAATTGCCCTTGAGAAGTAATGTATGCACTAAGAATGGTGGACTAGCTAGGCATGGTGGCATATGCCTGTAGTCTCAGTATTTGGGAGACTGAGACAAGATGATCATAGATTCTAGGCAAGCCTCAGCAACGTAGACTCTGTCTCAAAAAATAAATAAATAAATAAAAGTAAAAATAAAAAAATACCCAGGAGTGGTGGCACTGGATTGTAATCCCAGTACTTGGGAGGCTGAGACAGGAGGATCTGGGTTCATAGCCAGTCTCAGCTGCTTAGGGAGGCTCTCCAGAACTTAGTGAGACCCTGTTTCAAAATAAAGAATAAAAAAATAGGGCTGGGGTGTAGCTCCGAGGTAGAATATGCCCTTGGGTGCCATCCGCAGCTCTGTAAAAAAACAATAAACAAATAAAAAGTAGAGTTGGGGATGTAGCTCAGAAATAGAATGCCCCTGGGTTCCATCCCTAGTAGTGTGTATACTTACACACACACACACACACACACACACACACACACACACATATACAAGCTACAGAATAAAAATACAGAGAACCTGTGCCAGTAGTGACCTCTGTAATAACTACCCTCACTTTCCATGTCCTATCTTCAGGTTAATTTTACAAGAAAGAAAGTAATTTTACATTATATTGAAATCACTGAGCTATGACCTCTGATATTAGTAGCCAAATGTAATTCCTAAGTTATACACAGGAAACACACACTCATTCAGCCTCAAAGTATTATTACCTATGTTAATAAGAAACTTTATGAGGGTAGATATGCCACTTCACTTGGCTCAGTATCCTAGGGTTCAGAACACCTAGAGCCACTTTAGCCTAGTTGCTTAGGTATAGGAATTTTTGCAGTTTAGAGAAATTATAAACAAGCCAACCTGGCCTGGAGGTGCAGGCCTGTAATCTCAGTGGTTTTGAGGAATCAACAGGATGGCAAGACTCTCCATAACCTAGTGAGACTGTGTTTTAAAATAAAAATGGCTGGAACTATAGCTCAGAAATAGAACATTCCTAGGTTCAACTCTTAGTACCACTAAAAAACAAACAAACAAAAAAAAACTATATAAGGATTCAAAGCAATAAATAAAAAATAATAATCAATAACCTTAATGTTTATGTGTATCTTCTATTAATATGTGTTTGTAGGCACTTTCAAGACACATTTTGGATATGCATTACCTATAAATTGACTTTCTCAATTAACCACATAAAATGTTTTTCATGTAAATTCATGTAGGTAGTATATTGATTTCCAATAACATATACCATAAGGTTAGAGCTTAAAACAATAGAAATTTATTCTATCTCAATACTAGAGACCAGATATTAAACATTCCTATCACCAGACTGAATTCGTGGTGAAGTGGAGCTGTGCTACCTGTGGAGGCTTTAGGGGAGCACCCATTTTTTGCTTCTTCCTATTTCTGGTGGCTGCCATTATTCCCTGGCTTGTAGCCACATCACTGTGATCTCAGCATCACTATTAACGTTGCCTTTTCTTCTGTCCGCCTGTCTCTTATAAAATCATGTGTAATAAAATTTATAGCCTACTTTAACAATCCAAGCTAATATCTACTTTTAACTTCACCATTAGACTTCTTAAAATATCACGGATATGAATCTACTTTGTGTTAGATATATCATAACTATCTCTTCTGGCTTCCTCTTAACTTTGTTTTTATTTACAGTAGATTGATTTTTTTTTCATTTCCTTTACCACAAAGTTACATAAATAATTGCCTATGTTTACATGACAATTAAAATCTGTCACCTATTTAGGTGTTTGACTACTAAGTAATGAGATGCATAAACCTCCTGATATCCCTCTGTCCTTTCCCCATACTTATTATTATTATTATTATTTTTTGTTCTCTACAGTTTTTTCATAGAATTCTGCTATTTTAGTTATGATAGTTTGAAGCTAGTTGGTGCTATTTCATCTGACCATCAACCCTAGATTTCTGGGATTGAGAAGAGCAGTGCATATGGGATACAGGACAGGGCAAGCAGAGGTCTGGGACTTTGGGATGGAAAAGAAAGCCTCTGGAGTCTGACACGCCAGGAACAGCACTTCAACTCTCTGCCTGTTTGTGTCTCCATTTCTCACATAGCTAGTGATTCTGCAAGCAAATCAACTCACTTTTCACATCTCTCCTTCGAAGCACTTAGGTTTTTAGCTTCCTCCTACTGCCGTCCCACTTTTCACCGCAATTGCTTTCCAAATTCCAAAGTGTGTTTTAATATTTGGTCTTCTGTTATTTTATTCTCTAACTTTGGTCTCCCACTTGTCAATTTATACCTTTTAAAAATTCTGTTATTTTAGCAAAAAGTGTCAGTAGGGAGAAAAATAGACACCTGTTCAATAGATCACATTTCCTACTAAAAGTCTCCATTATTTAAAAAAAAATCCAATCATACACTTTTCCTTTCAATTTAAAAATATTAGACTTAATAGGAATGAAATTACACTGTCAGACTGTTGCAAACATTTTGAAATGTTGCCTACCAGTGACACAAAGTTTGCAGACATAGATAATTATGAGGAGCAGTTTAAACAGTGGCCTCTTTTTCTTTTTTCTTTCTTTTTTTCTCTTATACTCCCTAGGTGTTGATTTTTTTTCCCCCTGTTTTAAGAAGGAAATGCTCAAACACTAATGTGATGTACATATATGAAATTCTTAATGTCAATCTCAATTTCCTGTACAAGGAAGGGGAGAGAGTGGGGAATGACCTGGGGGAAGCTCATCAAGTGCTGTGTGCATGTACATTCCTATCACTCCTGACTTCATTCCAATGGGAGACCAATATGTATCAATGAAGGTATATTACAATGAAGGGGAGAGAAAGGAAGAAAGAAAGAAAGAAACAAAGAAACAAAGAAAGAAAGAAAGAAAGAAAGAAAGAAAGAGAAAAAAAGAAATAAAGATGGATGGAAAGGAGGGAGGCAAGAAGGAAGGAAGGAAGGAAGGAAGGAAGGAAGGAAGGAAGGAAGGAAGGAAGGAAGGGTGTGGTGGTGCACTCCTGAAATTCCAGTATTTGGGAAGCTGAGACTGGAAGATTGCAAGTTCAAGGCAAACCTCAGCAACTTAGGGAGACGCTGTTTCAAAAATAAATAAATAAATAAATAAATAAATAAATAAATAAATAAATAAATAAATAAATAAAAGTGTAGCTCAGAGGTAGAATGCCTCTGGGTTTTACCCGCAATCCCCCCCTCCAAAAAAAAACCATACTTCCCCTGGTACAAAAAAAAAGTGAAAAAAGAAAGGATGGAAGAAAGAAAAAAGAAGGAAGGAAGGAAGGAAGGAAGGAAGGAAGGAAAGAAAAGAGGGAGGGAGGGAGGAAGGAAGGCAGGCCTCACAATCTTAAGGTTGTGATATGTTCTCTTATTATCTTCTAAAATCTTTATTTTTACTAATCTTATATACATATTGAGTACACTGATCACTATTTCTGATGTGAGGTAAGGATAAGATTTCATTTTTTCTTTCTTTATGAGTAATTATCTTTTGACTAATAATGGATCACATCATTCTTTCCTGCTTCCTAGTACCATGATATAAAAAAAGTTAATTAGTGTATTGTTTAGTTTTGAACTCTATTTTCTGTATAGTGTTCTATATTTCTATACTTGATCTAATAACATGCTGAATTGGCTATGTAAAACTAAAATAAGTCTAGATATTTGGCAAGGTATGTTGTCCTATCTGTTTTTCTATCAAGAGCTTCCTGGTCCCCTTACTTTCCTATGAAATTTAAGAATAAGATTTCAAATTTCCTCAAGAGATCTGTTAGAATTTTAATAAAAACTGCATTAAATTCATAAACAGTTTTGGAAATAATCGAGATCATAATATTGAGCTTTCTAATCTGAGTATTCCAATGAGAATAAAATGTGCTACACACATTTCACTGAAATAATTCTTCTTAAAGTCATCAGAAACTATACTTTTCATATACCCAGTAGCCAATTCTCTGTCTTCTCTTCAGTAGCATTAGTATCTATTAGCAGACCTTCTTTCTTTAAGACATTACTTCATTTGTCTTTCAATAAAAGGTATTTTATTGATTTTCTGTATAAATTGGCTAGACTCCTTTTCTGATTCTTTATCCTGTTCATGATGTCTCGGTTTTAGAATGTCCTAGAGCACTAGAACACATGCCCCTCCCTCTTTCCCTCCCTTCCTTCCTTCCTTTCCTTCCCTCCATCCATCCCTCCCTCCCTTCCTTCCTTCCTTCCTTCTTTTTCTTTTCTTCTTTCTTTCCTTTCTTATACACTTACTCTCCAAAAGGGATTTCATCCAGTGTAAATACTACTGATATTCTATCTGATGATTATGTCCAAATTTTATAACCCAGTTCTGAGTGCTAAATATTTTTTATATCTCTAGAATAAAATTCAGACTCATAGTAGAATCCTTGATTTCCTCTACCAAAAACCAAACTAAACAAAAAATATCTTGTCCACATATTAGTGACAAGACAGTTAATCAGGGCAAAAATGTTAGTCATACTTTAACTTGAGAAGCAAAGTCTTATGGGCTTAACATTTATACTATATCCAAGGCCAGACCATATTTTTATTCTCATTCCCAACACAACTAACCTAGTACTGGTAATTATTCCTCACTTCTTCAATCTATTTTCCTCTTAACAACCAGAGGTACATGAAAGAATGAATCAACCAAAGAAGGAAAAAAAGAAAGAAATGATGGTTTTAGGAAAAGAGGGAAACCAGGAGAGAAAAAGGAAAGAGAAATCAATTTTGCCTTCTACCTGCTTAAAATATTACAATGTTTTCTTTTATATAGCTTACATATCCTATGTAATTTGGACTCTTGCCTGCCTCTATGGCTTCATTTTTTTTTTATCATTTTCTTCTCTCATTACTCTCGACCCACAAAAAACTCTAGATTTCCCTCTAGATACATCCTGTTTATCTTCCTTAGTCCTATACAGAATCATTTCCCTTTTTATTTCTCCAGTGTTTTATTCCTTCCTATCATCTTGGCATGCAGTAGGTCCTCAATAACGGTATGTTGCATGAATTATAATCAGCATAATTCACAGTTTCCACTTTCCAAAAGTGAGATATTCGCATCAATTTTCTTTAGAAACCGCTTAAAGTAAAATTGCTTTCAATCTCTTCTGCCAACAATTTCCAGTTTTGTAAAAGAGGATGCTAGTTTCACTTTAAAAATTTACTCAATTTTGTTAAAATATGTAAGATATGCAAAAATAACTTTACTAGGTCAAGAAAAAAGAAGCTAAAATTGTAGACTATAATTTAGAAGTAGTTGCAGATTGAGAAATTCAAAGAAAATGAGATGTTTTCACTTTTCTCTCAAGTAGGTTGGATCTTAATATTATTCAATCTTAAACACTTAAATTTATCTTGAAAAGGAGTAGATAAAACAAGAAGTATTTTTTTTAATTCTATCTAATGGGTAGTTTTACCTCCTCAGCAATGCACTGTCAATATTACAGGCTAGATCCCTCTTTGCCGTGTTGGTATTCTAAATATGGTTGGATGGCTCAGGGTTATTGATAACCTCTACCCCAGTAATGACAACTCCACCTGCCCCCAATGTGTTATTTATTTTTGTGGTACTGGGGATTGAACTCAGGGGTGTTTTACCTCCAAGCCTCACCCCAACTCTACCTTTAATTTTTATTTTGAAGCAGTGTCTCGTTAAATTGCTCAGGGCATGCTAAGTTGCTGAGGCTGGCTTCAAATCTGTGATCCTCTTGTCACAGACTCTCAAGTATGGGGATTACCAATATTTCTGCTATGCCCTGCCCATGCATATTTTATTAAAAATATATATATCCAGATACTGCCAAATGTCACCTACATGTGAAATCTTGCCACCTCCCTGAACCACTGGTTTAGTAAAATGATTTCTTCAAATCTCCTCCAGTATTGATATTGTACAATTTCAATCCATATGTGACACTTGGAGGTCAATAGTTTAAAAAGACTATGCAATGCCATTGTGACAACCAAAAATATCTCCAGAGACGCCATATATCCTCTGAAGGGCAAAGTCATCCTAAGCTGAAAACCAGTAATCTAATACATCTGACAGAAAGAGTACAAAGATAAATGGAAAAGTAGAAGCAGGTTCCACTGGCCCAACTGCTTTTATTCAGTTCATTCACTTGCTCATTGTATTGATCTTTTCTAGCAATTACTATTGTTGTATAGTCTATATGCAGCATATAGCATATGTATGTCATATGTCACACCATTTTTAGATCTTCAAGTTAGAGTTTCTGAAGCTGAAAGAAGTCTTAAGGAGAGTAGAGCTCAACTCTCTTATTTTGTAGATAAGAAACTAAAGTAACAGCAATAAAATATTATTCACATTACCTATGATCGCATGGAGAACTGAACTAGTTTGTAAAAATAATTTATAAATCAGGTATGATTTAAACGGGACAATTATATTTATAAAAATAAGCTAATGTAAAATAAATACATGTGGAAAATATCAGGCATTGCAGTGAGGAAGACAGAAATATACAAAGACTGAAGTGACTGTTCAATTTAATTTTTAAATAAGTTTGGAAATTCTTCTCAAAGTAACATGATGAGGAGGTTACAAAATATCAAGAGCTAAACGGATTGTTCAATTTAACTTTCAAGTAAGCTTGGAACATCTTCTCAAAGGAGCAAGCTCTTATCTAATAAAAGGCTCACTACTTAAGTTATACTGAGTTTTTGATTCTTGTTAACTTTCCAAGAGAATTTTTTTATGTCTATGCAATATTTTTATTTTACTATATACAATGTATGCAAAGAATAAAAACAAAACAAAGGCATAACATTTAAAACATTACACACTTTGTGAGAAGTTAATGACGTTAATATTTTCAATTTTTCAGGTATCAAATGTAATATAAATTAAGGTTTAAATATTTTAAATAAATACATTGATTAGCCCACAAATCTTTTTCCCCTTGAATATCAATCTCTCTTCCAGGTCTCACCTAAAGACTAAAAGAGCAGTGCCTTTAAGTATAAACTCTTTGGAGAGAGCTGCGAGTACCAGCTTATTGACTGTACAGGGATTCAGCTAATTTAGATGGCGGGTACACTGTGGTTGGGTTTCGTAATCTGTTATGCAAGGTGGAAAGCCAGAACTTCACTGAAGTCCTAGTAGAAGGACCCCCGTCTCTTGTGGGTGTGTCCCCAAGAGTCACCTGCCAGAATTAAAGCAGATTGTATTTTTCTCTAGAAAGCTGCTTTGATACCACTACAAAATGACCTATAATGATCACAAAAAGATTCTGATGAAGAATCAAATACTGTGACTAAAATTTTTTAAGATAAATTATAAATTTTCATATGAAGCTGATCATGGTGGTGTATGCCTGCAATCCTAGTACTTGGGAGGCTGAGACAGGAGGCTCACAGGTTCAAGGCTAGCTTCAGACTGTGTGTGTGTGTGTGTGTGTGTGTGTGTGTGTGTAAGGTTTGAAACCAGGGTTCTTCTATCTCCAAGCTAAGCTACACTATCAACCTGATTGTATTTTTTATTTTGATTCATGTACTCATTATTTTGCTGAGAGTCTTGTTGAGGCTGTCCTTGAACCTGCAATCTTCCTATATCAGCCTTTCAAGTACTAGCATTACAGGCATGAGCCACCATGCCAATCTGAAAGACCCTGTTTCAAAATAGAAAATAAAAAAATCTGGGGGTGTAGCTTGGAGGTAGAATGTCCCTGGGTTCAATTCCCAGTTAAAAAAAAAGTACAAGCTGGGCGTGGTGGCGCACGCTTGTAATCCCAGCATTCGGGAGGCTGAGACCGGAGGATCCAGGTTCGCGGCCAGCCTCAGCTACCTAGTGAGGCACTCCGCAACTTAGTGAGACTCGGTTTCAAAATAAAGAATAAAAAAAATAGGGCTGGGGGTATAGCTCAGAGGTAGAATGCCCCTGAGTTCAACCCCCA
>PVLC010007098.1:36379-65381 GCA_004027655.1 Graphiurus murinus | reverse complement strand
TTTCGATTATTTCATCTTTTACTTCCTTCAATGCTTCTGTTTGGTTTCTCTTTAGGTCTTCAAATTCTCTGTTTATTTGTTCCTTTATGTCTTCCTTTATTTCTTTAAAGCTCTGCCTACATTCTTTCTGAAAATCCTGTATTGTTTCTAGTATTAAAGATCTGAATTGTTCTTCTGGTAGTCTCTGCCATTCTGGGTTCGTGAGATCTGTTATTGAGGGGTTGTGGTGGCTCATTGTTTCTTTGTTATTTTTCCTTCCCATGGTTTCCCTGTTCTTCGATTTATATCTTTGCTGTTCTTGCAAGTTTTCTTGTCCAATCTCTGTAGTTGGGGTTTAGGGGTGACAGGGTGTGTTCAGAGATAGAGTTTGGGTGAGAGGTCACCGTAATAGATGCAGGGATAGGGTAAAGAAGGGGGTAAGCATTAGAGATGGTAGATATTGATATGTGACAGGAAAAAGAGGAAAAGAAAAGCGAGGAGGTAAAGTATAGCAGAGAGGAATATGGGGGGGGGGGCTTGTAAAAGGGGTAAGGAGGGGGTTCAATGACCTAAGCGAGAGATAACAAAGCAAGTATTCATCCAAATAAACATAAACCAATCAAAGCAATAACAGAGTTTAGAGGGATCAAATTTGAAAACTTAACACCAAAAGAGAATGAAAAAAAACCAAAACAAAACAAAACCAAAAACCAAAACCAAAAAACAAACAAACAAACAAAACAAAACAAAACAAACAAACAAAAAAACCCCAAAATCTACAACTAGCAAACAGGCACTAAAACCAACGCTCTGCTAGTTCGTAAGTACCGAGCTTAAATTTTCACGTGTGTCTTTGGAGTTTTCTATTTATTTATTTATTTATTTATTTTAATTTGCTCTGTCAGTGCAGGCAGAGAATTGCCCACTGCTAGTTTATGTCTCTGGACTCTCCACTGGGTCTGGCTGCGTCTCTGTCTCTGCTTTTTGCTTTAGCAGTCTAAAAGCCAGGCCTTTCCAGATACCCTGTGTGCACTGGGTTCCTCCACCCTTCTGGCCCTGTCTAGGCTCTAGCAGGGAAGATGGCTGAGTCTATCCTTTGTTTTGTGAATCCCGCACCCTGCACCCGAGGTGCGTGTGGCCCGACTTAAGTCTCCCTGCAGCTCGGCCTGTTCCCGTTCTGATGGCTGGGGGCGCAATCAGACAATGATGGTCTGCGTAGCTAGCAGGAAGTTTGTGGGAGGGGCTGGCGGCAAAGATGGCAGCCGCTGTTCCCAGGGCGCGCAGGCTCACCTCTCCGAGTTTGTGTTCGAGTTTCCAGTATTCCTTCTCTTCCTTCTGTCAAGAAGCTGGATTCCCGCCTGTGCTCTTTCCTCCTTTTTGCGTTGCTCACTGCTCCATCTTTGGGGTGGTGCGTAGACACTGGCCCGCGGGAGCTTCTGACTGGCCTGCAGGAGCTTCTGCCGACTGTTCCACGGGGGTTCTGATCTCTGTGAGTGTTGCGGCAATCCCCACCTGGGTAGTTCGTGGAGATCTGGGGCCAACGCCACGCCTGGGCTGTTAGCTGTGTCCCTGTGTAGTTAGCCACTCACAGCGTCTGGCTCATCCCCGCTGCTCCTTCCACAGCCTAATTCTTCCACGCGGCGCGATCCACCGCTCCGCAGGGCCGCGGCCCTGGGCGCGGGGCCACAGCACCGGGCGCCGGGCTGTAGCAAGTCCCCTTGCCCTTCTGAGTCCACTTTTTTGATCTTCTTTAGGTATAGTTCAAATTTCACTTTTTTTGTTGTTGTATTTTTCTTCTGTTAAGATGCTCCTTATATGGTAAATTTTGTTCGAATTCACAGCATCTGGGGAGAGCTGTTTCATTCAGTCGCCATCTTGGATCCGTCCCTAATCACATTTCTAAATGTTGTCTTTGTTATCTATTTCTCCTGTGATGCAGGGAGACATCCACCTCCCTTGATGAGGTATGTGAACCACATTAGAAGGGCTATTTCTCTCTCATTCATGCTGATGTCACCTTGACAAGAAAAGCACAAGCTTCAATAAACACAACTTTATTTATTTATTTATTTATTTATTTATTTATTTATTTATTTATTTAGTCCTGGAGATTGAACCCAGGGTCATTCTACCACTGAGCTACCCCCCCCCCCAGCACTTTTTTATTTTTATTTTGAAATAGGGTCATTTTTTTTAATTGGTGCATTGTAATCATACACCTTTGTTAGGTACAAGCCAGTAAAGGCATACATGCATACATCTCTCGTTTAACCCTTCCCCAATTCCCACCCGATTTCTTCCCCCTCCCTCCTTCTCAAGTTCAGTTTAGTGACTGATTTGATATGATTGTGAAAGTACATCATGTGCATTAGGGTATTCCCTCCCCCATCACCTTCAGTTAAGTCACCTTCTTTGCTCATCTAAGGTTTCTCCTTCTTTGTCTAGAGTCCCTCTTATGACCCACTTTCTCCCTAGGTTCCACATATTAGGGAGAGCATACAATTTTTTTACTTTTTGTGAATAACTAATCTTACTTAACATGTTTTCCAGTTCCATACATTTTCCCTGCAAACAACATGATTTTGTTCTTCTTTATGGCTGAGTAAAATTCCATTGTGTACATATCCCATAGTTTTATAATCCATTCATTGTTGATGGACATCTTGGCTGGTTCCATAGTTAGGCAATTGTGAATTGTGCAGCTATAAACATAGATACACATGCATCGATCTGACAGTTTGGTTTCCATTCTTTTTGAGTAGATACCCAGAAGTGATATTTTTGGATCATATGGTAGGTTCATTCCCATTCATCTGAGGACCCTTCATACTATTTTCCAAAGTAGTTGCACTAATCTGCAACCCCACCAACAATGTATTAGGATTCCTATTTCTCCACACTTTCACCAGCATTTGTTGTTGTTAGCGTCTTTGATGATTGCCATTCTAATTGGCGTTAGGTGAAATCGTAGGGTAGTTTTGATTTGCATCTCTCTGATTGCTAATGATGTTGAACATTTCCTCATACATTTATTAGCTATTTGCATTTCTTCTTTTGTGAAGTGTATATTTAGATTATTTGGCCATTTTTAATAGGGTTATTTGTTTTCTTAGCTGTGAGTCTCTTGAGTTCTCTGTATATTCTAGATATTAGTCCTCTATCGGAGGAGTAGCTGGCAAAAATTTTCTCCCATTCCGTGGGCTCTTTGTTGACATTCTTGATGACTTCTAGGTCTTTGACCTATCTTGAATTGACTCTTGTGCAGGGTGAGAAAGTGGAGTTTATTTCCCTTTTTCTGCATATGGCTAACCAGTTTTGCCAACACCATTTGTTGAAGAGGCTGTCTTTTTCCTAGTATATGTTTTTGGTTCCTTTGTCAAAAATCAATTGACGGTAAGTGCGTGAGTTTGTTTCTGAGTCTTCTCTACTGCTCCATTGGTCTATGTGTCTGATTTTGTGCCAATACCATGCTGTTTTTATTACTGAGGCTTTGTAGTATAGTTTGAAGTCATGTATTGTGATGCCTCCTGCATAGTTCTTGTTGCTAAGAACTACTTGAACTATTCTTGGCTTTTTGTTGTTCCAAATGAATTTAAGGATTTATTTTTTTATGTCTGTGAGGAGTGACCTTGGTAATTTACTGGGTACCGCATTGAATCTATAGATCACTTTTGGGAGAATGGCCATTTTGATGATATTTATGCTGCCTATCCAAGAACATGGGAGATCTGTCCATGTTCTAAGGTCTTCTTCGATTTCTTTTTTCAACTTTTCATAGTTTTCCTTATAGAGGTCTTTTACCTCCTGCTAAGTTACCACACCCTGGCCTCAAACCTGTAATCCCCCTGACTCAGCCTCCCAACTACTGAGGTTACAGATGTGCACCACTGCACCTAGCTTAATGATATTTTAACCATATGTATAGGTCAAAAGTAATCTCTGTAGCTCTTGAAAAAAGACTTAGATAAAATTAAGCATCAATCCTTGGTAAAACTTGGAAATATTAAACAACATAAGATGATATCAGTGTTATTGAATATTGATCTGGAAGTGAAATCCAATGTAATTAGGATCAAAGTAATAAATATTAGAAAGGAGGAGGCTCATTTAACCCAAATGACATAACAGTGGGATTACAGGCCCCCTTTCTTTTGGCAGGATGGGTTAGTAGCTGAGAGCCCATGCTCTGGAGTTAACACAATCTGGTTATAATCCTGGTCTGTCTCTCACTTCTCTGCCCCACTAGTAACTCAGCTCTCAGTAGCAATAAAATATATAATTGACTCTATGCAGGGCCTAGAAACCAAGGAGGAAATCAGTAAATGTGAACAATTATCTTTTTTCAGAATGCTTCAAGGAATAGCTTTTGTATATAAGAAGAAAGCCTATTAAAAATAAATATTAGAGCCGGGTGTGGTGGCGCACGCTTGTAATCCCAGCATTCGGGAGGCTGAGACCGGAGGATCCGGGTTCGCGGCCAGCCTCAGCTGCTTAGTGAGGCACTCTGCAACTTAGTGAGACCCGGTTTCAAAATAAAGAATAAAAAAATAGGGCTGGGGGTATAGCTCGGAGGTAAAATGCCCCTGAGTTCCATCCCCAGTACCGCAAAAATAAATAAATAAATAAATAAATAAATATTAGTCCAAAAAAGAAAAAAGAATGAAGACTGAAGAATCTTAACCAGAAATGGTGGCAGCTCCATCTGCTATAATCTGCTTTCTCTTCCTTGAATCTTTAAAAAAAATTTTTTTTTTTTTTTTTTTTATCATCTGGGATCCACTCCTTTAATGGCACTGAACTTACAAGGTAACCTAGCAGCAATTATAAGGAAGAAAACTGAGGGATAGTAAGGGAAGGGCATGCTTAATGGTATCCTGCAGGGATAGCAAATCTCTGATCCCAAACCAGCTCCATTCTTTGCTGCCTTTTCTGCTAACTGGCCTGTGAACTAGGGTAGGTTATGGTTTTTATCTTCTTATCCTCAGGGCCTAGGACCTAGTACTTTGTCCTCAGTACCTAATTTGTGACCTGAAAGAAAGATAAGAAGGATGTATGAAGAAGAAAGAAGTGAGAAGTTTTCAACAGAGCCATTCCATCATGTTGCTGGTATTATTATTACATTGAATTCTTTGCCTTTTCTTAAAATAACCTAAACCTATGATCCATGAAACTGAGAAAGAAATGAAATCAGAGGTAATCTGATTTTGCTCTGACTCCCTCTGCTATTGTCTCAGAGGCAATTGGGAATAACCAAGCAACTGTTCAAAGTGGGGGAGGGGGGGAATTAAGTGTCCTCTGTCAGATGCAACACGTGTCTCGGTAGGACAGGTTTGTGTTTAAAACAAGCAGTGTCGAAGTTTCTGGAAAGCATTTAGGTTCAATTTTTCTCTCAGTCCTCCAACATCAGTAGTCAGAATATCTGTTGCAGCCTCTCCACCTTGGCAGCCTGTGCACCTCCCCAGGCTGGAGAAAGACCTTTCCATCAGAGATAAGAGTGCTTGGTAATTAGTCTCAAGTCTTTGAGTGGCCAGACAATGACAAAATTACCCTGAATTGATTAGATAAATTAGGACATGGGCAAAATCAGAGTTCCTAACAATAGAGCCTCCTTAGAAAGTATCACAATTGGTTCTATGCACTTATGGGCTCTGTATCTACGGTTGGAACCAATTGCAGATCAAAAAAATTTGAAAAAATATGTGGCTGTACTGCACATGAAGAGCCATATTTTTCTTTCCTCATTCCCTAAACAATGTGGTATAACAACTATTTGTATAACATTTACATTGTATTAAGTATTACAAATAACCTAGAGATGATTTTATGTAAGTATGTGTTTAAGCTATATACAAATACTACAATTTGTATAAGGGACTTGAGCATCTATTGATTTTGATATCCATGAAGTGTCCTGGAACCAATGCTCTGCAGACACCAAGGGATCACTGTACTTAGAAGCAGCCTGTCACCTCTGTCTTTACTATGGTGAAATGAATCCAACCCTGGACTCCATTTTGCTAAAGTGTGTGAGTGAGTGTGCACAAGTGTGTGAAGTGTGTGGGTCTGAGTGTGAGTTGGTATGTGTATCAAGGGCTGAGGACAGCCACAGGAAGCATATAGTATCAGAACAGGCTAAGTCTCTCTCTGTTATTTTCTTCCATGTTTTTTGTAGTGTTCCAGACTATTCTGGTCTGGGAACTGTCAGAGGTAGGACAGGCCAGCGGGTTTTTCTCATGAATTCAGCCCTGTACTGAGAGCACTGGTAATGAGAGCTCTGTTCTCCAGGCCCAGGCTGTTGCTCAGACAAAACAACTCCAAGACTTCTGGAATAGATTAAGAGCTATTAATAGATTAGAGCTATTAATGAGCCTGCTACCATTCAAGAAACAAGAAAGAGGATGAACTAAGAGGTCTGTGGTTATTCAACTGGTCAGATGAGTGTTCTCTGAGAATTATGGAATACATTTCTGAGGTAGGAGTGAACTGATGGAGAGGTATGGGGAGTGGATGGACCAAGTGGAGCTCAGAAAGAGGCAGAGGGAAGACAGAGGCTGGGGAGGAGGGCAAGAGTACAGGAGACTTGATCTAGGTTCTTAATGTCTAGATTTTAGATTCTGCTGGTTGCACCATTTTTTCTTTAAATGTTTATGGTGCTGTGACAGATGTTTTGAAAATGCACTTTCATTTCACCCTTTTTGTGCCGCAGGATGGCAAGTATTGTTATTCCCATTTTACAAATAAAGGACTGAGTAGTTTGAAGGAGGAGATTAAGAAACTTGCCTATGATCTGTTGCAAAAACCGTGCTTTTTTTTTCTCCTACCACATCACCTCTGTCCTGGGAAATCTCTACTGCTGGCAATCTGCTTGTCATGAAGGAAACCCGACCTCGGCTTCCTAGTCTATGAAGCACAGATGCTGACCTATCTTACAGGCAAGGACAAAGGGAGAAGACCCAGTTAAAATGTATCACTAACACACATAAGGACTGAATTTATTCTTGTATTCTACAATGGTTTGCAGCTCTCTGAATGCTGCAGTATAGTTATTTGAATATAGACACTGTCCCTTTGAACCCTAGGTGTATCAGTAACTGTGTGAGTTTGTACAGCTTCCTTAACATCTCTGAGCTTCAATTTCTTAATCAGGCAAATGGGGATAATTGTGTTACTTGAAATAGCTGTATTAAGGATCAAGTGTAATGACCTTCCCTTTCCATTCCTTTATATAAAGAAGAGCAACACCACCTGCCCTCTCAGTGACCGATCCCCATGAATCTGGGTCAGTCCATTGCTAACATGAAAGGGACCCCATTCTGGTGGATTCCATTGGCCCAGTTCTCTGTCGAGTGAAAAGTACATTTCCCTGTCTGCTGACCCTGATGAGGACTTCCTACAGATAAACTCCAGGAAGATCTGAGGATTGAGAATTCAGAATACACAATCACCTTTGCATTACTGGCCAATACCCACAAACTCATGTTGGTGCCTGGAGGGAGGGTGCCAGATGGGCAAATATCCTACAGAGCAGAAAGGTTCAGAATGCTCCTTGTAGGTATCCCGGCATTTACCCTTGGGTGAGCCAAGCTGATGATGTCACAGGTCCTCATGGGCTATCAGGAGCTCAGTACAACTGGCTGCATCATAGAATCAGGAAAGATCATTGGGAATCACTGATAGGTGACAATCTCTACCTACATTCCATTTTAGGTGGGAGATACAGAGCTGTGTCCAGCATCAGAGAAGAACATCGCTGCCTTTGGAAGAGGTAGGTGGATATCCAGTTCTAGACTCCAGAGGCCCATTCTCTCTATGCTCAGAACAGCTGAGCTTAGAAGAAATAGCTTTGTGTATGAAGAGACACTAAAGAAGAAAGATCACCTGCAGAAGTCATCTAGAGTGATTCTACTGAGATGAGAGAGAAGAAAAAGGAAGGCTGTGAAGATGGGGAGGTCGGCTGGAAACCAGAGCTTG
Source organism: Graphiurus murinus (assembly GCA_004027655.1). Lineage (NCBI taxonomy): Eukaryota > Metazoa > Chordata > Mammalia > Rodentia > Gliridae > Graphiurus > Graphiurus murinus. The sequence continues at coordinate 57,431 of PVLC010007098.1, read as the reverse complement.
TGGGAGACCCACCTGTGACCCAGGGGACCACACATGTGAGGTCAATGGAGCCTTTACAAGACCACCTGAGAGCCTCACAATATCCCCTTTCTACACTCTAAGAAAGCTACTGACCCTAGCCGTGAGTGGAATGAAGTGATTCCAGGCTATGATAAGGGGACATAACAGTCACAGCAGTGTACAAGAGCTGTATTATCTCACTAAATCTCACACTGATCACTGAGAAGGGGTGATAAGCACTCAAAGTCAGAGACTTGACCCAGAATCATGCATTTTGTAGTCACTAAGTAAAGTACTATTTGAATGGATAAAGAGGATTTTTTTGTGGTTGGGGTGCAGGCTCAGATAGCTCTCAGGTTACATCTTACACTGTGGGCAGAGTCAGGGTTAATACAGGCTGTGTCAGAGGTTTGCAAGCCTGGGGCAACTCCAGTTTGTGACCATGATCACGGCTAAGTCTCTGTTCTCAGCTGAATCTAAAGCCAGGCTGGAATCAAACTGGGCTGATGCTTCAGCATCTCCCCAACATTCAGAGTCTGTCCTGCATTTGAGGTTCCTCTTCCTCCTGTTCCTCCTCCTTGCTCATCTCTGAGTTAGCAGTCTGAATCACTGCATGTATTGCCTCCTGTTTATGTTTCCTTCCACTGCTGACCATGGGTGCCCATTGTCCTCAGTACTATTCCCTGACTCTCATCCTTTACAGACAAGGCTCTGCTCCTGAATGATAATGGCAGGATGGTACAGGATGTTGCCTCCTAGGCAGCCCATAGTATTCTTACCTTCCATATGTAAAGGCATGTGACTTTGAACCACAAAACAGAAGTTTGGGTGGAGAAGAACCCATTATGAAATTATAGGTGACTTAATAACAGTTATGTTTAAACTTAACTGCATTTAAATGATGAGATAACCAAAATGGACCAGAAAGGCCGTCTTGGGTGGGTCTTTGTCCCTAGTCCTCTTCTGCACACCTGGTGATCTCTCTCATGTGGGCTTGTTTTTATTTCCTTCTCTGAAGACACACAAATAGAACCAAAAAGTACTTTGACCCAAATGTGTAACATACGGTACAATTAGTAAAAGTGCATTAAGAACCAAATTGGTTCTCCATTGCCACTTCCACAATAATGAGAGGGTGGAAAGACAAACAATTACAAAGAGGAAGCAAACAACTGCAGAGCAAATAGCTGGGGCACAGTGTGAACTTCAAGATAAAGCTCCAAGGAAGGCTCTGAATATGGGCTCAGCCTCAGGCTACCTTGAAGGAGACGCCTGCCTGTCAAACTTCCTTTCTGGAAAACAGCAATTCTGGCAAGCAACTTGGCCATCTGTAACAGGTCTTAGAAACAAATAAAATCACTTGCCCCACTAACTTCCTTTCTATGGATTTATTGTAAGGAAATCACAAAAGATATAAGCTAAGATTTATTTCACCACTGATCATCACAGTGAAAACTTAGAAATAATTTGAAAGGACAACAATATGTGGATAGTTAAGAAAATTATGACAGGAACAATGTAAAAATTATACAACCATCAAAAATGATGTTTACAAAGAATCTTTAATAATTCAGGGAGATGCTTCTGATAGAATTTTAAACTAACCACAGCACATAAATCTAATAGCACATTATCTACCAGTTGATGTCTTCATCTAGCAGAAAAAACTCATTGGAAATACATAAAAAGTGTAAATGGTGGTTATTGCTGGGTTTTGAGCTCTTGGGTGAGTTAAAAAGTTTTTTTTGTTATTTTAAGTATCATGCAAATGATTCAGAAAGGATATGTAATGCTTTGATAATCTGTAGAAAAATATGCCTCCTTTGAATTAAAAATTGTATCTCTTCCCCTACTCCTCCTTTCTCCCATACCAAGTAAGCTGCTTTTGATATAAAGGGCTATGAACTTTTTCTCTGCAACTGATGCTTTCCCCAGATCCCCAAAAGAGCTTTTTTATTTTAATAGTGTGATATAATTATGCATTGCAGTGAGACTCAAATTGATACATTCATATATGCATACAATATATCTTGGTGTTTCCCTCTGCATCCCAACTCACTACCTCTCTTCTCCCTCTCATACATGTTAGTAAGATTGGTAATGATACCTTCATATATGGACATAATATGGTCTGTTTCCTCTCTTAGGCATTTTGGGGTTTTTTGTTTGTTTGTTTGTTTTTGTGGTACTAGAGATTGAACCTAGGGGAATTCTAACTCTGAGCTACACCACCAAGCCCTTTTTATTATTTATTTTGAAATGAGGTCTTCCTAAATTCCTGAGGGTCTTGCTTAAGTTGTTGAGACTACCCTTGAACATAACAGACTCCTGTCTCAGTCTCCCAAGTACTAGGATTACAGGTATGAATCATCACACCCAACATCTTCCTCAGGCCTTTCTTATCCCCTCCATTTTTCCCTCCCCAGATCTTCAGAAAGAAGAATTCTGAAGCAGCATAATGCAGATTCTCTAAAATCCACCAGTTCTAGCTTAAAGGTTGTGTTTTTGCCTTCATAAGGCCAGCGCACCTGCCCACTCAAAGCAGTTGCTTACAAAGTATTCAGAACCAGCAAGATGAGGATAAGGTGGCAAAATCCTGTTTGAAAAGTAGTCTTTAATCTCAAAATGAGGACTAACGAGACTAGGGTCACAGCTCCAATCCACTTCTTCTTTGTGATGCCATGTGTTTTCCCTGGGTCCTCAGTGTCAGCATCAACCAGGAGCTTGACAGAAATGCAAATTTGTGAGCCAGACACAGTGGCACATATCTGTAATCCCAGTACTTGGGAGGCTGAGACAGGAGGATCACAGTTTCCAAGCCAGAATACAGTAATTTAGCAAGACTCTGTTCCAAAATAAAAAATAAAATAGGTCTGGGTTGCAGCTCAAAGGTAGAAAGTCCCTGGGTTCCATTCCCAGTAACCCCAGTAACACACACACACACACACACACACACACACACACAGAGTAATGCAAATATGCCTCACCACATACCTACTTACTTGGATTTGCATTTAATAAGAACCCTAGGTGAATCTTGTGCACAATAAAGTTTTAGAAATGTTTTTTGTTAAGACAGCAACCTGTTGTAATTAAATGAACACAAGATGATGAGACGGGACATCTGATCTTCAGTTCCAGCTCTCTAACCAAATAGCTGCATGACCTTGAAGAGCTGGTTGCCCTTGCCTGAGGGTTATAACATCTATATTTTAGTTTCTACATCTGAAAGATGGGGATAATAAAATATCTCCATTTTAAGGTTTGTATGGATCAAATTAGGTAGCATAAAACCTCTAGGATACTACCTGGAACAGAGTAAGAATTAAATGATTTTTATCATCATTATTATGATTATGCATGACAATCGTAAGGATCAAATGAGATAATGAATACTCAAAGCAGCTGCAGATGGAAGAGATTCTTACGCAGATGTGAAGAGAAATTATTTTACAGATGTTAAGAATCATTTTTATCCTGAAAGAGAACTGTAAAATGATAATTGGAAAAAGAGTGAAAAATATAGGCTCAGGAACATGTTTGGATTCCTTGAGCCTCATCCCATAGAAAGAATCAGTAGGGGCAGGAGGAGAGAGGATAGGGTAGAGGTCTAGTGGCTCACAGCTTCCTTCATATCAGTTCCCTCTTGCTGGAGGAGAAGAGAAAGGATACCCTTATTGGAGAGCTAAGGAAGGTTTTATGGAATCTGTTCTCCCCTAGCCATTCTTAGTCAACAATCTCTCACTCCTGAGGCTGCCAGATGAGTAATATTTGCAGAGGCTTTGCTTTTATGTCTTTGAGCTAAGGGGGAGGAGAGTCTTGGTTCTACTTGGGACAATTCAGCTCTCAAGCAAAATGACCCACTGCCTTGAACAGGGAACCAGATAAGAGAAAAAGTTTAGAAAATGGTTCAAATTACCTTGACCTTGAACAAAAGCTACAGGTACGTGTCCTAGGGAAGTGAACAGGTCTTGAAAGAATGGGCCTCTAGATGAGGAATGGAATGTGAAGACAGATATCAGAGGAGCAGGGAAGGAAATCCATGGGGAAATAAGTTACTGGTGCCCTTCCCCTAGATTTAGTCATTGAACATTTTAACAAAACCTCAGTCACACAATCTGGGTGGAGAAGTCAATCATAAAGCAAATTGACTGTAATAAACTTGGCACCTAATATTCTGAATTTCTGAACATGCCACAGGGATTGATTTTCTGATAGTCAGTAGACAGGTCTTCTTCAGCACTGCATCCAGTGGATGCCTTATATGCTTTTCTTAGTCTTTCTCTGACACTAAACTTATTGTTCACATTTCCTCTTTTTGATAAGTGGCCATACTTTCACATGGCCTCCCAATCCCCAATGTCTGGCCACTGTTTCTTCCAATTCTATTCATGTCTGTGTCAGGAACTGACCATGTCTCAAAAAAGAAGCCATGGTTGGATTTCTAGCAAGGCCAGTAAGGACTCCAGTGGCCAGCAGGTTCAACCGGAGCATGTGTGCATGAGGCAAATGTGTCTCATTCTTGTCTACTGCCTTCGGCCCTTTGGTTGCGCTACTTCAAACCACATCCCAATTCCATCTTGATGTCATGTTGGCCTTCTAAACTTCTTGACAATGCTTCCTGATCAAGAAATTCTAGTCTCCAAGGTCCATGCATGAACCATGTGTGGTGGATGTCTGAGCATTCTCCAGTTACTTTCATGCAAGTTTAGCCTCACCTTGTAAGGACAGGGTCCCACTTCAAACAGGAACCAGGCACCTGTCAGCTTTGTTTTTCTGTCAGGACCTTGTCAGACACCATAGTTCTCTGCTCAGTCCATGTGTGAACATAGCCAGAAGTACCTGGGAATTAAGCTAACCTTCCCATATCTATCTCATGCCTTTTTTCCTAGGCATCTCTCAGCAATGTCTCAATCTGTCCCTTAGAATTACTCTCAAACAACTATGCCTTGACCTTTGCTTCTTCCCCATCTTCCTGGCTAACTCTATAACTTTTTCATAATTTCACTCATTTTTTGAACTACTGTAAAATATCTTTCACCATTCCCCTTTTCCCCTCTTCCATTTTTGTTAGGTCCTTTCTTTGTGTTTGCATTGCTCTCTGAATCTTGCCAAATAGAAGCACCTTTTTTTTTCTTGTAAACAATAGTTTTGTTCTTTCTCTCCCACACATATTGCAAGCGCTGTAAAAAAACAGACTTGTCAATTACCTCTATATTTGCATTTGTAGTGTGTGGCAAACAGTTGGCACCAAGGAAATGTTTGTTGAGACTAAATTAATTAATGGTTTAAAGTTATACTCAGAATCCTACTGCCATGAAATAGACTGCATAAGACCAGTATCAAAATTAGTAAAAATTTTATGAGAATTTATTTGCCACTTGGAAATAACTCAATAAATGCTTAACCCTTGTTTGAGTTAAAAAAAAAAAAAAACTCTCAAGAGAGTGAGGGAAATGAATATGTATGTAACAAACCTGACAATAAAGCTTTTAATTGTTTAATGAGTTAAGGAATAGGTAAGTTCATGACTGGTTATTTTATGGAAACTATGGGTTATGAGAAAGGGCTAGAGGTGGCTAAAGACCAATATTATTTATTCAAGAAATGCTTATGGGGTGTCTAGTTAATTCCAGGTAAAGTATATAGCAAGATTTACACAATGAATACCTCAATAAGAACTAAGATATAATTACTTTGAAAGTAAAAGAATAGCTAGTTAGTTTGAATAAACTAAATTTTTTTATTATTCTGAAATTAAAATTTGAGTTCAGTGCAATAACAATCCATTTTCCCTAGTTCCGTCTTGGGTTTTAGCTAACAACAAACTATTTATACTTTATCTATCTCTGCAGCAACTGAATCCTGAGTAGAACTATTAAGAATGATTGTGAAACCAATTATTAGGATTAATACCAATTTTGATTATATAGCAGAGGGAAGAGTCATTGCTACCTGATCTGAACCCCCAAGTCACCATTACATAGGTACAGCTGTGTGGCTGTGGTGATGATTTTCTTAATTTTGTTACTTGTCTTTGTGGGGAGGAGTGTACTGGAGATAGGACCCAGGCAGCTTACCACACCCACATCCTTTTTGTTTTTTATTTTGAACCAGAGTTTTGCTAAGTTACCGTGCAATCTTTTTGTCTCAGCCTCCCAAGTACTAGGATTACAGACATGTACCACCATGCATGGCTTTGTTACTTGTCTTCATCATTGGTCCATTTCTGCAAATATCTAGCAAGACAGTTTTTATAACATAGGTGTCATAGGCTTAGGTACCAATCTGAGCCTTCCTTTTATTTAATGTTTTACAAGCCTGGACAACTTGGTTTTCTTCTTAGAACTTTGATTTACTTACTTGTGTCAACCTAAATAACACCAAAGAATAATCATATTTATTTGGGAACAGCAGAGCATTGTAGTGAGAATACATGTGCCATATTAACTATGATTATCTTCAAAGGGCTGGAGCAAGAGGAAGTACTTAAAGACAGCAAAAGGGAGGCTTATATAAAATATTTTCAAGCAATAATCATTGACCTCAAAGATTTATAAGAAGAGGAGCATGAGTCTAAGACTGAACAGACAGTTGTGGGTGGATGTCCTTACAGGCATCATTTTCGTATAAAGATGTGTTGGCTGTTGTGCAAGGTTGTATGGAGTCTCTTACTGTCAGGCAATCATACATGAGAACCCTTCCCTTCTCTCCCCTGGCTTGCTTTCTTTGTTTGTTTACTACTTATTATTTGGTCAGGATTGACACAAGCAACTTCATTTTAATTCTTACAACTTTCATACCTGAAAAACTGGGGCAAAATTACACATTCACAGAATCCAGTGAGGTGGCAGGCAAAGAGACTTGTCTGGGTCTCTGGGAGTGGTGACCTAATAAAGTGTTCCTCAGAATCAAGATCCCTGTCAACTGGGATTTTTCACCTCAACTCCTGAGGTTCTTGGTATTTCTCCCTATTCTTCTGGTGAAAAATTCAATTTCAGAAAGAATTAAAAGTCAAGACAGCTTGGAGCCCAAAACAAACAGCAAGAATTCCTTATCTCTTTTTTTATATTGCTAAGGTCTCCAGAGCTGCAGTTTCTTGCCAGAGAAACTGAGCCTTGAAAAAGGAGGTCGGGCGTCCTGGAGAGAATCAGGAATCGTAGAATTTTCACTTTCAGTTAGGTAAAATGGAAATATTTAAAATGGATATGTAAGTGTCCATTTGTTATTATTATAAGCTCACACTTTATCTTCATTTCTGATTGCTATTTAATCAGCAGTAGCTTGGAACACTTCAGCATTTAGTTTCTTCCTCTGTTAAGCAAGTAATGATCTGTAAACAAACACTTAAATAAGTGCTACTTTAAAGGACCTTTCTACCCTTCTGTAATGCTAAGAATCATTTCATAGTGCAAATGAGTCCACCCTCTAATTTGCAAGTAGACTATTCAGGGACTCCATTTACCTATTCTGTTTAGAACTTAATTACATGCGATAGAGTATATACTAGCCTTCTATTGTTGCTATAATAAATTAATAGACTTGGCAGCGTAAAACAAACTTTTTTTTCACTAGCTTCAACTTTTGTAGGTTGAAAGTGTCATCCACAAGAGCCTCATGGGGCAGAAATCAAGTTGCAGCCAGGCTAGACCCTTTTTTGAAGGCTCTGGTAAATAATTCATGAATGTTATTCATGTTGTTGGCAGAAATCAACTTCTTGTGGTTGTAGGACTGATGTCCCTTTTCTTTGTGGGCTGTCAGCTGGAAGCCACTCTATGCTCCTAGGACTTAGACCACCTACTTTCCTTCTCATGTGGTCCTCTCCATCTTCATACAAGCAGGTGCACTGAGTTCTTATTTCTCTTTACATCTGATGTTTCCCTCTGATTTCTTCTTCTGTTACCCCTTATCAACAACAAAAAACTTATTCAATGACACTTGTTAAGCACAGTAAAACAGACTTCACTCAAGACTGTCATGATAGATGTAGGGACCACAGCAATAGGAATTTACAGCTAGGAAGAGATTGGTCTCAACTCCAAACACAGCATGAGCAAGTAGGAATTTATAGCCACAGAGCAGGTTGGGGTTGATAGATAGAAAATTACTAAGAGGAATGTGAACTGAAGCTCTATGAAGAGGCTGCCTCTATATTAAAGGTCTTGCAGACTGCTTAACCTTGGCTGAGTAGAACATCATGATTGTGGAGAGATGGAATGCTCTAGGTCAAGACGCAAAATTATCTTGGGCTATCTCAAGCCCTTTAATAACATTTATCATAACTTTTATATCTAACCTAACATTTTCATGACTATTTTTACTGATTAATAAACCACTATTTTAATTAGAATATTAATAACTTTTATACTTTCATTGTAATTATACAATATAATGAGATTCAAAGTGATACACTCATACATGCACACATCACTTGGTCTATTTCCTTCTGCATCACAGCCAACTCCCCTTCCCCTACTCCCATATACATTCCTGAGGTTAGTAGTAATTCTCATGACTATTATGTAAAGTCTTCAGAATATATCACTAACCTTAGCAGGCTTCTAGCCTCCAGCAACCCTAAAACTAAGAATGCTGCAGGACAACATCTCAAACCTATAAGAATAAATTTCCACACATACCTGATCCTCCCACCAATATAATTGGTAAATGCACAGATTTATAACTTTCTTTTGTTCTGCAATTCTAAACGTTTATGTAGTCTCTTCCACAATGAAACATGTCACTCAGGGTAACTTGAATCTATGTTCCCCAGCCATGGCCACTCATATTTGGCTCAGAATAAATTATTTTCTTATTTCCTTTCCATGAGAGTTATTATTTTATGTTAGTGGGAATGAAGGAGATTCTGGTTAAACCAACCTAACAGGATTCTTGCTGAAGCCAGGCCAGTGTGATCATGATATAGGACGGAGGAAATAAGAATAAGTGGAATTAGAGATGGAAGTCTCAGATGAGGGAATGATGTATGTAGAAGAAACAAGGATAGGTAAAAAGAAGACCAATAGGGAAGGAAAAGAAACCTGTCACTTTAAATCTAAGAATCTCCATAAACAGCTTCACTTTCACTCCTAAGCCTGTGTTCCTCCGGACTAAATTCTTAAAAAGCCCTTAAATTTTACACATTGTGGGTCCAGATTATTAATACTTAGACACATTGCTGGTTTATATATCATATTTTGTTTAGACTAAACAAAGTCAAGGGAAAATATTGTTAGAGACTTATGGGTATATTCCAAACATTATCTATTGACTACATGACATCAAGCTAGAGATTCTGAAAGAAGCAAACCTCTGTGGCTTGTCCTGTGCTCCATGTTAAGAGAATCAGCTCACCAGGCTGATGTCACACCTTACACATTTCACATATGCACTATTTACAGAGTTTTCTTTAAAAGAAGAGCTGATGATCCCCAAAGTGCATCTCACACTCTCGGGCCCCCACACTCCTCCCTTTTAGTGTGTATCTTGTTGTATTTCTTGCTTTTCTGAATAAATCTCCTTGCTTTCTTAAATAAATCTTTGTTCCTCTTTTGACCTGCCCTGAAATTCTTTTCTGTGGGAGAAATCAAGAACTCAGCGGGGGCTGAGTTGAGGTCCCCTCTCCCTTTTGGAGGACCTCCTCAGACCCCTCTCTGGTGACAATCTTACATCACTTGGTGGAGGGTAGAAGATGAAGAAACTGATCCCTCTGTTTTTATCCTTATACAAAAGGATAACCTGAGTAATCTAATGTTGACCAATGCCTTATTTATTTATTTTTTGCCTCTTTCTATTGTTCTGCTTGCCTTAGAAGGCAAATAACTTTAAAATGACCAATCTGTTTTCTCCTTTTTTAGCCTTTTTCTGTCTGCAAAGTCAATCTCCTCTGCTCAGCCTGCTCAAACACTCATTCTGTCTTCCAGAATGAAGTGTTGTCCCTTTCTAGAACTGGAAATGAAACCTATTGAGATCTTAAAACTAAATTTGTTTGTTATGTTGTCCTTTGACAGTCTCTAGACTAAAGGCTTCACACTCTGTCTCCTCCTCCATCTACCCTTCCCCTATTTTCGAGGAAGACATTCACATCTCTAGGCAAGAAAAACTAGGAAATTGGATAAAAATAGACAGAGTACCAGTCACAGACTGAGAAATCAAATAAAAATGGGGATTACTCAACAATTCTCTGGAGTTAACATCACTAAAAAAAATTGGCACTTTTGCTGAGAAAAAGCTGAACTCAAATTCTTAAGTGTCAGGCTAGAATGTAGTAGGAATTACAGAAATCCAGAGTTTCCCCATGCTAAAAAGAGTAGGCCTGCAGAGATGTTGGATTATAGATGCAATGCCTGGGAAGAAATCCAGGGACTGCCACCCCAAAACATGGCACCCTGATATGCTGATTATTTTAAATGAAAGGAAGAATAGACAGTAGATACTGAAAAAGACTTTCCTCTGATGCTATAAATGAACACTGTGGGCTTGCCCCTTGTTGAGCACAAAGCTGATAAGCACAAGCAGGAGTGAAGAAAAGCTTATTACCTGCAGCAAGTAAGGAGAACACTGGAGGGTGCAACCCCAACAAAAAGAGCAAGGGATTTTACTGGGGAAACTAGTGCATGTTCACATAGGAGAGACTCATTATCAAGTGTGGAGGTAGGCACATTCCTGAGCATGCTCAGTGTGGGGTCAGAGATTGCATGTTCAAAAAGATGGACATGAATGCCTCTGGGCAGAGAATTTAGTAGTATAATGGGCAAAGTTTACTTTAGGTCACATGAAAAGAAAGACTTAGAGTAACTGTACAATTTTGGATGGTTCTTTGTAAACTTCTCTTGAAGACTTTACCAGAAACAACAACAAACCTATAAAGAGTGTTAACTGTCATTTACAGGGGAAGAAGGAATCAGTTTTTCCCCTCCTGGCAAGCAAAGTTGATTTCCCTGAAGTACCAGCACAGTGACTAACAATATCTTCTTATCTGCTTTATGTCCAAAACCACCAAATAAGAAAACATCTATTTCTGGTCCCTCCTTGAGTTTTCATTTAACTAAACTAACATCACAGAAAGGAAGACTGAAATCTGTCCATACACTTGAATAGACTTTTGTTACATACCATTATCTTCCATTTTGGTCCCATTCAGTATCCAAAGAGAATCATTTAAAATCCACTGTCTGTTCTGTAGGCCCAATGGACTTTTCCCTGGGCCATTACATGTTTCTCCAAGCCCATTGTATTCTCTTAAAAATAATTTGTTCCAAGCCGGGCGTGGTGGTGCACACTTGTAATCCCAGCATTCGGGAGGCTGAGACCGGAGGATCCGGGTTCGCGGCCAGCCTCAGCTACCTAGTGAGGCACTCCACAACTTAGTGAGACCCGATTTCAAAATAAAGAATAAAAAATAGGGCTGGGGGTGTAGCTCGGAGGTAGAATGCCCCTGAGTTCAATCCCCAGTACCGCAAAAAAAAAAAAAAAAAATTTGTTCCCCTAAGAATTGTCTACACATCCTGCTCTCTCCCAAACCTTGTGGAAAAGGGGTGTGTAAACTGAATCGTGCCAGGCTACTGGGTAATCACACTATATCATTGCCTCCATGCAGGTCATAAAGGTATGTTTCTTTTCTCCTATTTAATATGTCTAATGTCAGTTCACTCCAGAGAACTTTCAGAGGGTGGAAGGAAGGTGTTCCCTTCACCCATATACCTGATCATCTTTCTGATTGGAGTGGGCATCTGCTGTTCATCTATTGACCATTTGATTAAGAAGGAACTGAGTAAACAGTTGTTGAGAGAATTGACAGTTAAGAAATTTTAGTTAAAACTAGATGCTTATTTCTTTATGTATTGATTTACAAATTCACCTTAATATCTATTTATATTTAAATAAATACCCCAGTGTATTGTAGCTGAAGCTGAAATAATTCATGAAAATCTTCCATGTGCACTGGGCAGACAAAGCCTTCATAAAACCTGGATGGTACTCATTAACTTTTTGGTAAGTTCTAAGTACTTAGCATGTGCCAAACCTTGATATGGGTATGGGAGAGACAGCAATGGATGAGACATGCCTAGTTACTGTCTTTATAGAATTTTCATTCGGGGCCCTGACACGTGAGCAATCATAAAAGTGCAGATGTCCCCGAGACTAAGAAGGAGAGTTGGGCTCTGTAGGATAGTTACCCTGTAAGAACAGGACCCAGACACTCACCAAGTGCTGAAGATCATGTGACAAGCCCAGAATTTGGTCAGAGTGAAGGTTAAAGCTGAGATAATGTCTTTGTTAAATATGAGAGTGGCTTTATTGTTTCCTGAAAACTGGAGTCCACCTGAGCCTGCTCTGAGAAGGAAGATGCATACAAACAAGAAGATTTAACTGAGAGACATCAAGTTTTATCTAGGGCATATATGAGCTCCATGCTATTTAAAATACGTAACAAAATTTCATCTTGCATAAGACTTTGAGCAAGATGGTGATTTGAGCACAGGAGCCTAACTGCCTTTCTCTCCATTAATTCCATTAAAAGAATTGATAGGTAATAAAAGTGGAAAAGTTTTTCATCAGGCCCAGGTTGCCATCAAAAGTGAAATATAAAATGAAGTATTTCTAAATTATGCCTTATTTCCATCTAGGGCAAAATAAAGAGGCAGGCCTGATTCCCCAGAGGGGCATCAAGTAGACTTAGAAAGCAGTCTAAAAGAGCACTTGTTCATAAACAAACTTTGGGAAGTGAATTTGATGCAGTCTTCTTGGCTGATTGAGATCTATAGATGTCAAGTGAAAGAGCACTGATGGAGAACAGTTGTAAAATGTTATCCCAAGCCTAGAACAAGACAACAGGGAAGAGTAAAGAAAGATCCCTCCACCCACAAGAGTCACAACTGGCCTCCCGAGACTAGGGTGTGTCCCTTCAAGAATAGTGAGAAAACCCCCACGTCCTACCCATCACAATTGAGAGGGGCAAGGCTGAGAGTCAGGACCAGCCTGAGAAGAAACTTTCCTCCTCCATTCCTTTGTAACATAGGCAGGCAATATTCAAAAGCAACAACAAGGTGTCCCCAGGCTGTGAACCTGGAGAAAACACCCAATGCAACCCGCCTGAGCCCTACCCTAATACAGTGAACAAATACAAGAGTGAGTAGAGCTTTCTTCCAACTCAGGATGTAGGTATCATGACAGCCCCATTTTACAGAGGAGAAAACTGAGGTGCACACTCCAAAAGCTCCAGGAGTGTATAGTTAGTGAGATTTAGAGTGAGGATTCTAAACATGACAATCAGATCCTAGAAGTCATATTCTTACTGATTACATCATATTACCTCTTTCAGGAAGAATACTGGAAACTACTGTGATTGGCAGCAAGGCTTTTGAGGAAGTCATGGCAAGCAGCAGGCTCCAGTGCTACCTCACCACCCAATGAAGACAATGAAGATGATTAGAATATGCTACCCATTTGCCTCTTTATCGCATTCAGAAGTTCTCTTGACATGTAAATATATCAAGTGTTTCCGTTATGAGTTCTTCCTTACTGGTACACTTAGAAAATCTCTTTTTGAACCAGGTGTGGTGACGTATGCCTGTAATCCCAGTACTTGGGAGGCTGAGACAGGAGAATCTCAGGTTCAAGGACAGGCTTAGCAAGTAGTGAGACTCTCACCAACCTAGTGAGACTCTGTTTAAAAAGAAAATTTAAAAATAGGACTGGTGTGTAGTTGGTGAGGTAGAATGCCCCTGGATGTAATCCCCAGTAACACACACACACATACACACACACACACACACACACACACACACACACACACACACACATCTCTTTTTGCCAGGCATGGTGCTGCACTCCTGTAGTCCCAGTGCTTGGGAGGCTGAGACAGGAGGATTGCGAATTCACAGCCAGCCTCAGCAAGTTGGCAAGACTCTCAGCAACCTAGGGAGACCTTGTTTCAAAATAAAAAATAAAAATGGCTGGGAGTGAAGCTCTGAGGTAGGATGCCTCTGGGTTCAATCCCCAGTATCACAAAGAAAGAAACAAAAAGAAAATCTTTTTTTTATATTTTAATTTTGGGGCAGGGTCTTGTTGGGTTGTGGGGGGCCTTCCTGAATTGCTGAGGCTGGCTTGGAACCTGCCATCCTGCTGTCTCAGCCTCCCAAGTGCTGGGATTATAGGCATGTGCCATCATGCCCAGCTAAAAAATCTCTTTTAAAATTTCTATATTCATTAACCATTTTCTTCCAAAGCCATATATATATATATATATATATATATATATATATATATATATATATATATATAACATATATATACATACATATACATATGCATACATATATATGTATATATGCACTCACGCATGCATGCACACACATATGGTTATGGTATATATAAAGTAATGGTGAACAACAATTTCAAATATAAATTGTTGGTCACCATATTTTCCAAACATTTTTAATGTTCTACACCATTGTAAAGCATCATCTTGTCAAGACAAGTTTTAGAATGGTTTTGCTACTTGTCTGCAAAAACTTATTGGGGTGAGAGGTTGATCAAATTTGTTTTAGTTTGGGGGAGAATCCACGTCTTCCAGATCTTCCCAGCCAGGAGCATGGCTTGTTTCTCTGTTTACTTTAAGCTTCGTGCCCTTAGCAACCTTCTGTGCCTTTGTTTCTGTAGATCAGACACTCTTTTCTGGAATTCTGAGTTTGTTGTTACTACTGTGAAGCCTGTGTTTTCTAACATCCAATCTTCCTTGGGGACGCCATTGCAGGTCCGACTCCTCTTCCTGCCGTGGGGTACCTAGAGAGAGGAGGCCTGTTTGAGGACTGTGGGCTTTGGTGGCAGGCAGCCAGAGACTCCTTCATCTGGGGATGATTTGACCGCATTAAATGGGCCAGGTGGCACCTCCCTGTGGCCACCTCTGGGGCTGCACTTCTGCTAAATTTCAATTCCACTTGGTCCTGGCCTTGCTGGGTTTTCCTTCCCTGCTAGACCAAGTCACCTCCTGTGAAGGAAGACAAATGGTTTTTAGCATTTTAGATTCAGAAGAATACAAATACAGTTTAAAAGACGAACATGAAAAAAGTCTCTTTGAAGCCAAGTCTCCTCTTAAAAATGATGGACCATAGCTGGACATGGTGGTGCATCCCAGCAATCCCAATACCTGGGAGGCTGAGACAAGAGGATTGGAGGTTTGCAGCCAGCCTCAGCAAGTATGAGACTCTCATCAACCTAGCAAGACCCTGTTTCAAAATAAAAATAAAGTAGGGCTGGGGGTATAGCCTAGATGTAGAATACCCCTGGGTTCAACCTCTAGTACCAGAAATAAACAAATAAATAGTTAAAAAAAAGAATATGCTACCCAAAGATATTTCATTATTTCATATTTTACTTATTTTTAATGTTTTATGCTTTTGTTGGTGTATTGTAATTATATACCATAGTGAGATTTCAAGTGATACAAACACACATGCACTCAGCACTTTGTGTGCTTCCTTCAATATTTTACAAGGATGATTTTGAGCTGAAGGCCACTGAGAATCAACAGATTCAGAAAGAAGCCCTTTTAGAGCTTCCCTTATCTGATTAAATTAGTGAACTTCTGAGAAATGGGGTTTCTCTATAACATTTTCATGGTCATGAAGAAAGTAGAAAGTCAGCGCCACAATGAATCTGCATAAGCAAATCTTGCTAAAATAATTGTTATCTTTCATTACTTCCCCTACATATTCACCTTCACAAAATTTAGTGGCCCCCTCCTTCTCTAATCTCCTCCTTCCTTTGTTTAGTCTTTTCCCCACAATTTATCATTCTTTGTTAAAATGGTATCTTCCAAGTATAAACACTTTTTTGAGTTTTTCCTTCTTCTCTGTGAAACCCACATGCACATTAAAATATTAACATTAGTCAGGCATCGTGGCACATGCATGTAATCCCAATACTTGGGAGGCTGAAGATTACAGGTTTCAGCTCAGCTTCAGCAATTGACTGAGACACTTGGCAACTTAGCAAGACACTTTTTCAGAATATAAATAAATAAACTAAAATAGGACTGAATTATAGCTCAGAGGGAGAAGGCCCCTTGGTTGAATCCCCATTACCACCACCACCAAAAAAAAAATTAACATTGTTAAAATGTATACTCTTTTTCCCATTGTCTTTTATCAGTTTATTTCACAACCCGTAAGAGGGTAGAGGAAAATGTTTTTTTTTTTTTCCTCTCCCCTGTATTAAGAATAATAATAGAGACATCACAATCTTGTAGGATTTCCCAAGATGGTGTCCCTTCCTGCTCAGCACAGGCTATAAAATTGCTGAGGGGGCCCTGATTCCTGATTTTTCCCTCTCTATAGATGGGAAAGATTTGGTCACAGATCATTATAATTCTCTAATGGAACCCAGATCAGTTATTGTTTTACTATTTCATTGGCAGACCACACTGGCTAATTGTAGGATTTGAACTCTATGGGTGGCAACCATGAGGAATCACACTTCTTGGGAAGACAGCACTGGCAAGTCAGGAGGGAGAGAACTCCTGCTTTGTGTCTGGTACATTAAACTGGCAAAAAGAATCCCAGGAAGGGAGGAAAGTTTCACACAGGATCATTCCCCCCTAATCACTGCAGCCTGTCCTCTAAGGCCACCAGAAGGCAGCTGGCAATCTAGGTGTGGAGCAACAAGTGTCCAGAAGTTTTACCCACAAGCATGAGACAAAGTGGTCTCTGTGCCCCAAGAAGGAAACAGAATGAGTAGAGATGAACATGTAGAGCTAGTGACCTTTTCTGCTCTCAAAGGTAAGGTCATTTAGGGGAGCAAAGGAGAGACCTGGAGAAGGGCAATCCTGGATTCAAATACCAACTTCCTGTTCAGTACCTAAGTAATGTAGAGTTGGCTGCTTGACTTATTTTGAGCCCCAGATTATTCTTTCATATAGATGCTATTACTACCTATCTCCTGTGGGTGTAGAAATGAAACACTATGGGTATGTGAGCCAATTGTCTGTCACACACAGATTCATTATAACCTTGCTCACCCCAGTTTATTCCCCACACATCACCTGAAATGAACTTTTTAAATCAGAAAGAGAATCCTGCTGTTACCCCACTTTCAATGGCTTGCCTTCCTCCTGAGGACAAATCCACCATGCTCCCCATGCATGGTCTGCACACACGCATGGCTGCTGCTCCGACCTCATCCTTAACATCTTATCCCACAGGGCCCCAGTCTCACTGAGTGAACTGATACCCCTCCCCCAGCCAATTGTGAGCCTTCTCGGGGCTTTTCATGTGCTTTTCTGTGTCACTCAAAGCCCTTCTCCAGATATCATAGTATTTGTTCAAAGGCTACTTCTCAGAACAACCTATCAAAAATATTCCTCACTTGATGCTTGATCTCCTTAACCAACTTGACTCTCCTTTTTAGACATCAGAGTACACTTATTTATCTATTGTCTGCTTTGGTAACATACTGTAGGGCATAGTCCTCTGTACCCTAATGCCCAACCCAAAGCTGGCACACAGATAATTAACTCATTTAAGTTACTTTTCCTTCCCTTTTTTCATTCTTCATTCCTTCTCACAGCTACAGAATTGCCTTTCTGAAAATGCTGGAACCAGAATTATGTTTTTTCATAGCTAAAGGAGTCATTCACAACCCCCACCTCATCATCACAGGTACTACCAACTTCATCTGTTAAACCCACATCAAGAGCACTTGATCTATTCCTCCTCTGTGTTCAAAGCACAGGGAGCTTCTTGAGCTCTGCCTCCATTCCCCCTGCTATGAGAAAGCTATAAGGAATACGTGACTCCCCATAACTGCTCGCCTCGTGTCTGGAACTCCAGCTCCAGCTCCTCAGTAAGTGTCTAAGTGTGGGTGTATGCTTTGCAGCCAAAGGCTGGCATCTTTTATAGGCACCTGATAAGCTTTATGATTCTTTATGGCACTCGATACATAATAAATAATAATATACTGCCAGATGATTACTATATGACTGGCGCTATGATGAACCACTCAGGAGGAAGTAATAACCATGAGCAAATAGAAAACCAAACAAAGAAACAATCTGTTGTGCTGCACCTAAAAATAAATCTAGGAACACAGAGAGATTCATCAGGGATTGAAATATCTTGTTGACAAGTCCACAGGGATAAGAGGTATGGTTAAACGAGCTTTTTTTCTGTGCAGCTTCACAATGATATGCCTGCACTGTCCTCCAGCCTCACAGCTGCATGGGGCAGCAAGAGATCATGTGGGGGCAGGGAAGAGGCACCCACTGCCCGCTTGTCATGGTTTGTGACTTAAAGCTCTCATTCAGATGGACTATGTCCAATGAAAGACAGTTTCATTCTGATTCCTGCAGGCCAGCAGTCAGAAACTAGCAATAATAGAATAATGGAGTATATGATTCTTTAACAGACCCTGGTCAATAAATGGGGAAGGACTGGATAGCTTTTGTAACAGTAAAGGAATATTACTGGATGTCTTAATGCCCAATAGCAACAAAATACATGGTGCCAGAAATTGGATTCTGGTAAAAGCTGATGGATATACTGTGAGATTCCACTTCTAGAACAACCTTGAAATGACAAAATCATAGTGATGGAGAACAGATCGGCAGTTGCCAGAGGCTAGGATTGGGGGAAGGGTGCAGTTATACAGAGGTAGCATGAGGACATTTGTTAGTTGTAGTGATGGAAGAGCTTATACTTATACTTGTGTTGACACCATTACCATTGTGATGAGTTTTTGAGGCCAGCCTCAGAAACTTAGCAAGATGCTCAGCAATATAGTAAGACCCTCAGAAATTTAGTGAGATCCTGTTTCCAAATAAAAAATAGAATAGGGCTGAGGGTATAGCTTAGAGGTAAAGCACCCCTGAGTTCAATCTCCAGTATCATTGTGATGGTGTCAACACAAGCTTATATATATATATATATATATATATATATATATATATATGGTGAAAACAATAGCACTATCCACTAACCACACCATCACCACTACCCACATTGAAAACTTGATGAAAGCCAAATAAGATCTATAGTTCAGTTAGTAATATTGATTACTATTCAAAATACATTTCCTGGTTTTGAAAATATACTCTACTATATAGGATATTAGTGAGGCCTCATAGCATATGCCTGTAATCCCAGTACTTGTGAGACTGAGAGAAGAGGATAATAACTTTGAGGTCAGGTTCAGAAACTTAGCAAGATGCTCAGCAATCTAGCAAGACTCTCAGAAATTTAGTGAGATCCTGTTTCCAAATAAAAAATAGAATAGGGCTGAGGGTGTAGCTTAGAGGTAGAGCACCCCTGGGTTCAATCTCCAGTACCATGGGAAAAACAAAAAGTGATATTTCTTTTGAAGAAAGCTGGTTGTTGAAGCATGCGCATAAATTTCCTGTATTATTTTTGCAGCTTCTCTGACTCTTAAAGTTGTTCCAAATTAAAAGTTTAGAGATTAAAGTTGGCAGAATAGAGGAGACATCATGTTTCAGGTACTCCGAGACTTGGAACTCAACCAGTGGGAAGATTTCTTCTTGGCAAGAAAAGAAAAGTAGCCAACACTCAACAGAACAATGACAGTCAAAATATGATGGGATCAGAGGCAGCAGAAAGAGCAGAAGATTGAAAAGAGATTCATGTGTGTCTCGCCTAGTGAGCATAGAGTGGGAGCACTATCTTGGCAAGCAGTTGCAGGGTTGGCAGCTAGTAGCTGCCAGACCAGGGCTCTCGGAGACCAAATCGAGCAAAGAAGCAGCAGCAGAACTTTGTCGAGCCATCAGCTACAGACCATCATCAAAAGCAGTCTCACTTTTCTTTCAACACTAGACAAAGACTCATCTACCCAGACAGACCGGCTAGATCCTATGGCTGAAGCTGAACTCATCTCTGCCTTCAGGTACCTGAGTAGCACTCATCAAGACTGTGAGTTAACAAGTGGTCCCATGAAAGACTGCTCTGCATGGCCACAGGGAATTGAGGTTGGCAACGAACAGACTCGTGGGGTCTGTGAGTTTGCAAATTACCTCTGTGGAGGTGGGGTAGGGGCTACAGTTAGACAGAGAAGAAACATAAATTAGTGCAAACCCCCTCGGGACATTCAGGAGAGTCTGCAGTTCACTGCTTCCTTGCAGAGTCTCCAGTGATCACCACAGGATAGCCAGCTATGGTGTCTGTGGAGTAAAATAACTCAGCCTGTAGAGTAACTGGCTTAGAAAGCTATAAACTCACACCAGACTGTGTTTGGGCACTACAAGCACCCATGCCAGAGGCCAACAAGAGATCACATCCCATAGCAATAGTATCCCTGGGCTAAATTACTGAGCTACTCAAGCCCAGGCTCTTTTCAGAGCTTGGGCCCTGAAAGCAGGGAGGCCAGGGGCCAGCAGGGGCTCACATGAGCATAGCTACAGGCTGGGAACTCAACACTCTCCCCACCAGCAGAGTTTGTGTCTGGCAAACTAGAGAGCACAGTGGCCTGCAGCCAATTAGAGACTCCTGTTTGCCTGTACTAAGACCTATATATTGTTAAAGAGGCTCTGGAGGACAAACTCAAAAGTTTGATTGTATGAGACAGATTTGTAGAGGCAAATATATACCCCTAGCATAGACCTTATAAAACAATAACAAATAGATACAGAACACACACACAAAGAGGAAGAAGATGTTACGACAACAGAAATGCAAACCTGAGAGCTCTGAAAACATAAGAAGGAATAACAGTGAGGAAACAAAAAACTCCCACAACTCAACAGTAGAGATCACTGATACTGACCTGTGGAAAATGCCAGAAAGAGAATTCCAAATTTTGACCTTTAGTATGATCAAAGGCCTCAAAGAAATTGTACATGAGCCGGGGGTGGTGGCGCAAGCTTGTAATCCCAGCATTCGGGAGGCTGAGACCGGAGGATCCGGGTTCGCGGCCAGCCTCAGCTACCTAGTGAGGCACTCCGCAACTTAGTGAGACTCGGTTTCAAAATAAAGAATAAAAAATAGGGCTGGGGGTATAGCTCGGAGGTAGAATGCCCCTGAGTTCAATCCCCAGTACCGCAAAAAAA
>PVLC010007098.1:0-36279 GCA_004027655.1 Graphiurus murinus | reverse complement strand
TACATGAAATCAAAGAGCATATCAATAGAGAAATTAAATAAAAGACATAGACTGATAATGTGGATTAAAGAACATAATACAACAATATTCTCCCTGCAATAAACTCACCTTAGAGCCAAAGATATCCATATGCTAAAGGTGAAAGGATGGAAAATATATACCATGTAAAGAGAGACCAAAAACAAGCAGGGGATGCAACCCTCATATCTTAAAAAACAGACTTCAAGATAATACACACCAGAAAAGACAAATTGGGGTCACTTCTTATTAATAAAAGGAATAACAAGAAGGTATAATGATAGTAAACATTTATGCCCCAAATATGAGTACACCCATTTTTTTAAAACAAACTCTTTAGGACATCAGGTCTCAAATAGACCCAAATACAATAGTATTAGGAGAGTTAAACACACCACTCACACCACTAGATAGATCTTCTAGGCAAAATATGAGCAGACTCTTCAGGCCTAAAGATCATTATAAACCAAATGAACCTAATAGACATATATAGAATATTTCAACCAACAACAGATGAACACACATTTTTCTCAGTTTCTCATGGAACCTTCTCCAAAATAGATCACATACTTCCCCACAAACCAAGTACCAGCAAATTCAAAATATGTAACATAATCCCCTGCATCTATCTTCTCAGATCACAATAGAATGAAAGTAGAAATCAACAACAGGAAGACCAAAAGAAATTACATAAATACATTGAGATGAATTATGCACTCTTAAATAAAAATTGGACCAGAAAAGAAGTAGGGGAGCCGGGCGTGGTGGCGCACACTTGTAATCCCAGCATTCGGGAGGCTGAGACTGGAGGATCCGGGTTCGTGGCCAGACTCAGCTACCTAGTGAGGCACTCCGCAACTTAGTGAGACTCCGTTTCAAAATAAAGAATAAAAACTAGGACTGGGGGTGTAGCTCGGAGGTAGAATGCCCCTGAGTTCAATCCCCAGTACCGCAAAAACAAAAAAAAAATAGAAAAAAAAGAAAAGAAGTAGGGGAAAAATAAAAAGTTTCCTAGAATTAAATGAGAAGAGACATAATATATCAAAATCTATGGGACACTTTGATTGCAGTTTTGAGAGGAAATTTTACAGAACTGAGTGCCCTTATAAGAAAAACAGAAAGTCGAGCCGGGTGTGGTGGCGCACGCTTGTAATCCCAGCATTTGGGAGGCTGAGATTGGAGGATCCGGGTTCGCGGCCAGCCTCAGCTATCTAGGGAGGCCCTCCACAACCTAGTGAGACCCGGTTTCAAAATAAAGAATAAAAAATAGGGCTGAGGGTATAGCTCAGAGGTAGAATGCCTCTGAGTTCAATCCCCAGTACCACAAAAAAAAAAAAAAAGAAAGAAAAACAGAAAGTCACCAAATAAACAACCTATTGGCACACCTCAAGGACTAGAAAAACAGTAACAGTCTAATCCCAAAGCCAGTAGAAGGCAGGAGATAATTAAAATCAGAGCAGAAATCAATGAAATAAAGAAAAATACAAAGGATTAATGAAACAAAAAGCTGGTTCTGTGAAAAGATTAACAAAATTGACAAACACTTAGCTAACCTAATCAAAAGAAAGAGAGAATCAACCCAAATTATTAAAATCAAAGAATGGAAAAGGAGACATCACTACAGTGAGGAAATCCAGAAGATCATCAGAAACTATTAGAAAATTTATATTCCAGTAAACTGAAAAACATGTAAGAAATCTAAAGATTGCTAGACACATACAACCTACCTAAATTGAACCAAAAAGATATAGAAAAACTAAACCAATCAATAATAAACAAAGAGATAGAAATAGCAATAAAAAGTCTTCCAACAAACTATGGGAAATCCCTTTAAAATCAGGAACGAGACACAGATGCCTCCAATCACCATTCCTTTTCAATATAGTCCCCAAGACTCTTACCAGAGCATAAGACAAGAGAAGGACAGCAAAGGAATTCAAATAGGAAAAGAAGAATTAAAATTATCTCTATTTGCTGATGACATGATACTAATTTAGAAGACCCAAAAAAACTCAACCAAAAAGCTACTAAAGCTGATTAGCAAATTTAGCAAAATAGCAGGATACAAAATCAAACTAAAAAAAATCAGTAGCTTTTCTATAAGTCAACGATGAATCCACTGAGAAAGAAATCCAGGAAACAATTCCATTCACAATAACCTCAAGACCAATAAAACACCTAAGAATAAACTTAACCAAAGGGATGAATGACCTTTACGATTAAAATTATAAAACACTAAAGAAAGAAATTGAGGAAGATCATAGAAGATGGAAATATCTCCTTTGCTGTTGGATAGGCAGAATAAATATTATCAAAATCGCCATTCTACCAAAAGTGATATACAGAGTCAATGCAATCCCTATCAAAATACCAATCAATGTCATTCTTCACAGACCTAAAAAATCAGTCATAAATTTTATGTGGGGAAACAAAAACTCAGAATAGCCAAAGCAATTCTCAGCAATAAGAATCATACAGGAGGCATCACAACTCCTGGCTTCAAATTATACTACAGAGCTATAGTAACTAAAATAGCATGATATTGGCACAAAAACAGACACATAGACCAATTGAACAGAATAGAAGATACAGAAACAAATCCACACACATGTTGCCTATTAATTTTTAACAAAAGTACCAGACATATACTTTGTAGAAAAGACAACTTTTTCAACAAATGGTGTTGGCAAAACTGATTATCCAGTTGTAGAAAAATGTAACTAAATCCTTACCTCTTATTGTGAACAGGAATCAACTTGAGATGGATCAAAGACCTGAAAGTTAGACCATAGACTTTAAAGCTAGTAGAGGAGGGCATAGATCCAACACTTTAACATATAGGCAAAGGTAGAAACTTCCTCAACAAAACTCCTATAACTCAGGAAATCAAAACAAGAATTATTAAGCTAAAAAGTTTCTGCTCTTCAAAAGAAATGATCAAGAGTCTAAAGAGAAAGCCTACAGAATGGGAGAAGATTTTTGCCAGTTATCCCTCTGATGAGGACTAATATCTAGAATATACAAAGAACTTAAAAGACTTTACACTAAAAAAAAATCAAATAATTCAATCAAGAAATGGGCAATTGAACTAAATATACACTTCACAAAAAAGATACAAATGCCAATAAATGCATGAAAAATGTTTATCATTAGCAATCAGGAAGATGAAATCAAAACTACAGAGATTCCATCTAACCTCAATCAGAATGGCAATTATAAAAAAGTCAAAAAAAACAATGAATACTGGTAAGAATGTGGAGAAGTTGTAACTCTTCTACACTCTTAGTGGAGCTGTAGATTAGCTCAGCTACTTTAGAGATCGGTGTGGAGATTCCTCAGAAAACTGGGAATGGATATACCATATGATCCAGCCATACCACTTGTTGGATATCTTTCCCTTTGGAAACCAGAGAACTACAGTAAGATATGCATATCCATGTTCATAGCAGAACAATTCACAATAGCCAAATTATGGAACCAACATAGGTGTCCATTAACAGATGAATGGATTACAAAATTATGTGATAGCCACACAATGGAATTCTACTCAGCAATAAAGAGCAAAATTATGTCATTTTCAGGAAAATGGAAGGACCTGTAGAACATTGTTAAGTGAGATTAGCTAGTCACAGAAAGTGAAAGGTCATACGTGTTCTCTGAAATGCAGAAGCTAGGGAGTAGCGGGGACACACGAGGGACTGCAGACAATGAAGGAGAAACCTCAGTGGAGCCAGGGAGATACTCTAGGGGTAAAGGAGGGGGTAGAGTAAGGTTCATTGAAGGAATTACTACCATTGGCTTTGTGTCATACATGAAAATACCAGTGTCAATTTCAATATTCTATGGAGAAGGGGAGATGGGGAAGGAGAGGAGGCACCAAGTATTATGGTGCATATATGTCACTGTCAACATGTTACATTTTGATGTGATACTATAATGAACCATTAAAAGCATATAAAAAAGAGAAATAGGATACAAAATTCAAGTTACAAGAAAAGAAAGAAGTGTTGCATATAAGTATATTGAAAAGTATTTTAAAGCAAAATACAGGTAAGAGCACATTAATATTTTTCACATGGGCACAGGTTGTTCAGTGACTGGGCAAGAGTAGCAGTTGGAATTGAAGGAATCTGGGTTTGAGTAATTACCTTTTATTTTTAATAAAACTTAAGTAAATTAAAAGTGCATAAAAAGAAAACCCCAGTAGAAACATTATAGTCATATTCTTTGAGATAACTATGTTGCTATTATAGTTCCCATTGCCATGACTACAAAACCAAGACAGAAGTCATACAGGGACTATTTTAGGTCAGTGAAAATGAGATAGTAGCAGGTAAATTGGAAAAGAAGACCAAAATGCAAAGTTCTATCAAAATGGTGGTGAGCTTTTGTGTCTTTGTTGCTTTTCAATCTTTCCTGGCCCAAATGCAGTTAATATTGAAAAGTAGTAGTGGCCATTAGCATGCACACTGAGACCTCCAGGAAAAAAAAAATCCTCATGTTCTGGCTCTAGGAGCTGAAAGGCAACTCTAAAATCTGGAAGGGAATGTGGAAATCCCATGGCTGCTGCTGCTGCTGCTGTTACCTGTCTTAACTGGGCCCATGACCAGGTGACAATATGGTGGTAGAGGCAAAGACCTCTCAGTGATCTGAGATATCAGGAATGAGGAGTCCACTATCACTGTGTTTTTCCATCATTGGTCTCCTTCCACTTGACCCTAGAAAAATAGTGTAGTTATGGAAGTGCATGGCAGGACAGGGTTAATGAAGCCACAGCACTTTGTCAGCAGTACCAAAAGGAAGAGCACCAGAAGCCTTCTAGAGTCTGTTAAAAACCAAGAGTATACTGTACCTGGTAGAAAGAAGAGGGAGAATATCAAGAGTTGGTAAAGTTTGTTACCAACTCCTAGCATCACCTTCAAAATTCAAGTACATACATGAATCTGGTTCTACTGGGCATACAAAAGATTTAGAAAACTGGACTGGCAATCAGATCATTGTCCACATCTCAAAAATATCATAGAGCAGCACGCACATGGGACAAATCCAAGCAGCACTGTGAGGTATTGAAGAGTGAGTTGAGATCAGACTGCTGGCACACAGAAGGTAAATTGAAATTTGTAGTTGAAAGGTCAACGGCCAGGTCAATTGGTCACTTAAAAACACAATAACAACATTTGCCATATACTTTAAATGAGTCCCAGAGTCAAAACATAATATTCAAAATATCCAGGAAGCTAACCAAAATTGCTTGTCGCAGGAAACAACCACAGGAAAGACAATTAACAGACACATATATACTAAGAAGTTTGGTGTGGTAGTGCACACCTGTAATCAGTATTTGGAAGGCTGAGACAGGAGGATCACAGGTTAGACGACAACCTCAACAACTTAGGAAGACTCTCAGCAACCGAATGAGACAGACCATTTGATAATAAAAAAAGTAAAAAGGTCTGGGGGCATAGCCCAGAGATAGAATGTGCCTGGGTTCAATCCCCAGTACCAAAACTAACTAACTAAAAACGCTGTTATGCTTTCACTGTTGTTGGAACCAGGTAGTTGCTGTGGTTTGGATCATGATGCTCTGATCTCATCATCAGTGGACTAATCTATTGATGGCTAAATGGACTATGGGGAGACGGGGTTTAGGTGGAAGAAGTAGGTCATAGAAGTGCCCTGGAGAAAGTCAGTTTCCTCCCTGCCCCCTCTCTCTCTTCTTAGCCCTCTCTCAGCAACATTCCTCTACCATATCTTTCTGATGTTCTGCCTCACCCCAGATCCCAAAAAATGGAGCTGGCTTACCATTGATAGAAACCTCTAAAAACAGAAGCCAAAGTAAGCTTTTTATCCTCTAAGTTGGGCTTAGGTATTTTGGTCATGCTTGTTATATACTTTGGTCACAGTGACATGAAGTTGATTGACACACTGATGAAGACTGTTGAACAGCTATTATACAAATGGTACAACAAGCAATAGTAAATACATTTGAAACAAATAGAGAACCAGAGAGTCAGCAAAGAAACAGAATGTATAAGGAAGATCCAAATAACAATTTTACAACTGAAAAATACAATAGCCAGATATTAAAACTCACTGGATGGGCTAGATAGCAGTAACATAGAGAAAAATAAATTAAGGGATAAACAGAGCCCCAGGAATTTGTGAGACAAAAGACATAACATTCAGTTCAATGGAATCATAGAAATAAAGGAGAATCATGGTAAATTTACTAGTCTATACTACTCAAATTTTAAAAATATATTCAATGGTTGGAACAAAAATTACCAGTCATCAGATGAAGTTTTTAAGTTATCATAATATGTGCTGAAAACTACATAAAACTTCAAGAAATTTTATAAAAGAAAGAAGGTAAGGAGGCCTATATGATGATAAATATTCTATATTCTACTTGATGTGGTAAAATTCTTAGGAATCTGTTCTGGTCAGCATTTTTTCCAACCATAACCTAAATATCTGACCACATAACTTAGAGGAAAGATTTATTTTCTTATGGTTTTGAGCTCAGTCTATTTGAAGCTTGGGACCAAAGATCTCAGGGTATGGTGGCAGGAGGCAGAGGGAAAGCACATGGGCTGTCCTATTAATATCACAAAGACTGGAAATGAGAGAGCAGGAACAGGGGGGAGGAAAACTTTATATAATCCCCAAGGCTGCACCCCTACGGATCCATCTTCTCCAGCCACACCCTACCAGTTTACCAGGTACCACCCAGGTATAACCCTCAGGACTCCACTATATCAACTCTGAGTATTAATACATGAGCTCTTTAGGGAAAATTTTATATCTAACTATAGCAAAATCTATGAAAAATAAAGTATGCAAACTGTAGTTGTGAAACAGCCACTAAAGATCTATATAGACAAACAATAAAAGTCACAATACATAGATTAAAGATGAATGAAAAATATAAAAGTCACCCTCATGAAGACAAAAAAGGAGAAATGGGAATGATAATTACAGGGTGCATTCAGAAAAGAGATAATCAAATACTTGAACTAAATCTAAACCAATGCAAATAGTCAAAATACAGCAATAAATGAAATCTTTTAGAATGGATTTTTAAAAAATGACTCAACAATATGCTATCTACAACAAAGTTTCATCAAATATAAGAAAATAGATAAGATAAAATGATGAGAAATTATATTCTATGAAAACATTAATTTAAAAATTTATAATGGCTATATTTATATCAGAGAAAGAATACTTCAGAGAAAAGAAAATTGGGTTTAAGGAGGGATTAAGGAGATCATTCTTATTGACTAAAGGTTTAATTCACCTAAAAGAAATAACAACCCTACATGTATACATAATTCTCAATATGTAAAAACTGATAGAAATTAAAAGAGAAATGGAAACATTCACAAGTATAGTTGAAAACACAGGCACATCACAGTATAAAAGATAGAACTAGAGAACAGACACTCAGCAATCACCTGGACATAATTGATGTTATAGAACACCATACCAAACACCAGCACAGTACCCATTTTTTAAAAATCTACATGAAATATTCTCCAACATAGTCGCTATTTTGGATCATAAAATAAACTTTTAAAAGTTTAAGGTAATTAAAACTACAAAATACAGCCTCAGAACATAATGGAAATGAACTAGAAATCTATATAGAAAGATAATTGGAAAATATCCAAATATCTTTATATTAAACAACACACTTCCAAACAATTCGTGAATCAAAGAGGAAGTTCCAACACAAATTTAAAAAAATTACAGAACTGAAAGAAAATTTAAATATAAAGATATCAAGAGTGGCGGGGCATAGCTTAAACAGTGCTCAGAGAGAAATTTGTAGTGACATCTTGATTAGGAAAAAATTCTTGAATCAATGATCTTGCTTTTAACTTAAAAAGTAAGAAAAAGGGAAAAATAAACTCAAAACAAGGAAAGAATAATGAAGATAAAAGTAGAATTATATAAAAATTAAAGACAAAATTGATTCTTTTAAAAATCAATGAAAACAAAAGCTAATTCTTTGAAAAGATTAATAAATTGATAAACCTCTACAAAGGCCGATAAAGAAAAAAGACCCATTGGAATATCAATGACATGTAGGGATAGGAGAAGAGGGAGGGAGGAGCAGAACTTAGAGGGAAATTCTCCAAGAGTTGTGTGCATGTGTGCTTCTATCATTCTATATCCAAGTATGATGTAAAATTATAATGCACCAAATAGAAAGACGGAGATTATACAGATTACTGATAGAAGAAAGAGGTTCTCTAACTAAAAATTTATATACATATATATGATAATAATGAATATTCTGCCCAACTCTATGTTATTTATTCAACAATTTATTTGAAATGATGCAATTTCTTGAAAACTGTAAACTGCAAACTCACATAAGATGATGGACCAAATGTATAGAGATCCCAAATTTCTGATGGTTTCACAGGCAAATCATACCAAATATTTAAAGAAATAATATCACATACACAATGCCCTTCAGACAATGAAAGAAAAAGAAATACTTCCTAAATAATTTTATGGAGGCTGCATTACTCTATACAAAACTAAATGAGGAGAGCAGAAATAAGGAAAACTACAGACAAATAGCCATCTTTAAAAGATGCAAAATAATCTATAAAATATTACCAAATTGCATGAGGCAATATAATAATAACAATAACCATACTTCACCATAACCAAAGGAGATTTATCCCAGGAAAAATAAGCTGGTACCATGTTTGAAAAGCAATCAATGCAATCTACCATATTCAGAGTCAAATAAAAATACATAATTAGATTAATTGGTGAAAGAAAAGAATTTGACAAAATTCAAGACCTATTCCTGATAAAAACTCTCCCCAAACTAGGAACAGAAGGAATCTTTCTCAATATGGTAAAGAGCACCTAAAGATATAGCCTATAACTAATACACTTACTAGAGAAATATTGAATACTTTCTTCTTAAGCTTGGGAATGATAGGAATTTCATCCTCACTATGCCTATTCAACATACTACTGAAAGTTTTAGTCAGCGTAATAGGCAAGAATTAAAATCATTTAAAAACATAGGTTAGAAATGAATAAATAATACTTCCTCTATATCAGCATCTGAATAGAAGTTCCCGAGGAATAAAAATGAAACAAAATAAGCATAAAAACTTCTAGAATTTTTTTAATTGAATAAAAGTTTAGTAAAAGAAGTTCAGTAAAGTTGCAAGATATGTCAACAAAAATGAGCAAATCTTTTTTCTATATATTAACAATATACAATAATTAAAACTAGAAATCAAAACAAAAACAATGCCATTTATAGTGGCTCCAGAAAAAGTGGAAATACTTTGGCATAAATCTTCAAAAAATCAAGCACAGAATCTGTATGCTGAAAACTACAAAGTATTAATGGAAGAAATTTAAAAGGCCTGAATAAAAGAGAGGACTACTATGTTTACAGATTAAAATTGTCTTTAAAGATACTACTTTTTCCCATCTTGATCTATAAATGAATACAATATTGACCCAAAATTCAGCCACTCTTTTGTAGATATAGACAAGCTGATTCTAAAGTTTATATTGAAAGACAAATGAGCTTGAATAACTAGAGCAATTTTGAGAAAGAATAAATTCTAAGAAATCATACTGTCCAATTTTAAGAATCACTGTAAATCCGTATTAATCAAGACAGTGTGGTGTTAGTAAAAGAAGAAGCATACAGATCAATAGAAGAAAATTAAGTACCCAGTAGTATACTCATACAAGAATGGCCAGCTGATATTTGACAGAGCTACAAGAACAATTCAATGGCAAAAGGTATTCTTTTCAATAAAACGGTGATAGAACAATTTGGCATATTTAGACAAAAAAATACATAAACCTTATCTCACATCTTACACAAAATCAACTCAGAATTGATCATACATATAAATGTAAAGTCCAAAACTAAAATTTTCAGGAGAAAAACCTTCATGACTTACGGCTATGCAAAGAATTAGATTCTCTAACCATCAACGAAAGCCTGAAACATAAGTGGAGAAAAAAATGGCAAATTGGACTTGAACAAATTTTACAACTTTGGCTCTGCATAAGACAAGGATAAAAGACAAGCTACTGAATGGGAAAAATATTTACAAATCATTATCTGACAAAGGAGTTTCTATGATAAGTAAAGAACTATCAAAACTCAACAGAAAAAAAAATGCATATACAAACTTATCAAAGCCAATCACAATGTTGAGCACATGAAGGTAGGGAGGGAGAGAGAGTGGGGTGGAACTGAGGGAGAGCTCACCAAGCACTGTGTGTATGTATGCCTCTACCACCCTGACCTGCATCACAATGTATGATTGCAATGCACCAATAAAGATAAATAAATAAATAGCAACATAAAATTTTCTTTCCAAAATGAGCAAATGGTCTTGACAGATAATTCATCAAAGATACATAGATGGTACATAATCATATGAAACACATCCAGTACCATTAGCCATGAAATGGAAATTAAAATCATTATGAAATACCACTGCCACCTATTAAATGTCCAAACTACAAACGATTACCAACAATATCAAGTACTGGCAAGGATGTGGCACAATTTCTTACACAATGCTGGTGGAAATGTAAAGTGATACAGCCACTATGGAAAATGGTTGAGTAGTTTCTTCTAAAAGTAATTATTACTGTAATATATTTCTTTTTTTATTATTCATGCATTGTAAGGATACATCTTTGTTAGGTACAAATTGATAATGACATATGTGCCCACATTTCTCATTTGACCCCTTCCCCCAATTCCCACCCCGCTCCCTCGCCCTCCCTCCCTCTCAAGTTCAGTTTATTGAGTAACCTTGATGTATATTAGGGTGCCCCGCCCCGTCCATCCCTTTCAGTTAAATCAACTTCTTTGTTTATCGAGGGTCTCTCCTTTTCCATCTGGAGACCCCTTATGCCCCTTCTTCTCCCTAGCATCCGCATAGTAGGGAGAACATATGCTTCTTTATTCTTTGTGACTGGCTAATCTCACTTAACATAATGTTTTCCAGTTGCATCCATTTCCCTGCAAATAACATGATTTTGTTCTTCTTTATGGCTGAGTAAAATTCCATTTTGTACATATCCCATAGTTTTGTAATCCATTCATCTGTCGATGGACATCTTGGCTGCTTCCATAGTTTGGCTATTGTGAATTGTGAAGCTATAATGTAATATATTTCTATATTATTATACTTTGAATAGTAATAATACTAATAATGGTATTATTATTATTGTATTGGGGAGTGAACCACACAGTGGTGCTTTATTTTATGTTTTCTTTATCTTAAAACAAGGTCACACTAAGTTATCATGCACTGACCTCAAACCTGCAAAGCTCCTGTCTCAATCTTCCAAGAACTAGGTATGTACCACCACACCTGTCTAGTTTCTTCTAAAGT
This sequence comes from Graphiurus murinus, assembly GCA_004027655.1. Taxonomy (NCBI): domain Eukaryota; kingdom Metazoa; phylum Chordata; class Mammalia; order Rodentia; family Gliridae; genus Graphiurus; species Graphiurus murinus. The sequence continues at coordinate 24,847 of PVLC010007098.1, read as the reverse complement.
AATCATACATTTATCACTTGGTCCAGCATCTCATTTCTGGAATCTATCCTAGAGAAATAAAAACTTATGTTCACACAAAAATTGACACCAGTATATTTTTAGCAGCTTTACTCTTTTTTTTTTTTTTTTCCGGTACTGGGGATTGAACTCAGGGGCATTCTACCTCCGAGTTACACCCCCAGCCCTATTTTTTAGTTCTTTATTTTGAAACCGAGTCTCACTAAATTGCGGAGTGCCTCACAGGTAGCTGAAGCTGGCTCCTCCGGTCTCAGCCTCCCAAATGCTGGGATTACAAGCGTGCGCCACCACGCCCAGCTTAGCAGCTTTACTCTTAATTGTGCAAACCTTAGTCATGACCTAAATGTCTCCCAGTTACCCATCAATAAATGCTACTGTATCCAAACAATGGAAATATTCCTCAGTAATAATAAGAAACAGCAATTAATACCTACAAGAGCATGGATGAATCTCCAAGCATTATGCTGAGTGATAGAAGCCAATCTCAGAAGGTTACATATCACATCACTTCATTCATATGGCATTCCAAGAACTATTGTGATAAAAAAGAGATCCAAATTGGTGGTCCCCAGAGATTGTGTGTGAGTGGGACAGATGATATAAAGAAACAGCATGATGGAGATGTTAGGAGTGAGGGATCAGGTCTGCATGCTGATCATGGGGGTAGTTAAATAAATCTACATATGGATTAATATTCACAAAAATGACAGTAATAAAGATAATGTGGTACTGGAAAAAATGGACAAATAGATCAATGGAGCAGAGTAAACTCCAGAAAATGCACACATAAACATAGTCTTGGTATTTGACAAAGGAGGCAAAGCAATTCAATAGAGAAAAAATTGTCTTTTTAACAAATAGTACTAGGACAACTGGACACTCACATACCAAAAAAAAAAGAATTCAAATCCAGATCTTACACATTTCACAAATATAAACTTAAAATAGAGCATAGACCTAAATGTAAATGCAAAACTATAAAATTTCTAGAAGATAACACAGGAGAAAACCTAAGTGACTTTGGGTTTGACTATACTTTAAGAAAAACAAAAACAAAAAAGCATAATTCATGAAAGAAAAAAAAACCCTGATAAACTAGACTTTATTCAAATTGAAAACTTCTGCTCTATAAAAAAAAAATGAAAAGAAACCACAGCCTGAGAGAAAACAGTTGCCTAACAGATATCCAATGGCTTGTATTCAAAATATACAAGAAAATTCAGAAATAAGAAAGCAAACAACTCAATTAAATGGGAGAAATATTTGAACAGATAATTTGCTAAGGAATATAAGCATATGAAAATTAAGCATATGAAAATACTGAATAGCATGCCATTAAGTAATGCAAATTAAAATAATGATGAAAAGCTACCACATTATTTACTAGAATTGCTAAATTCCCAACCCTGACAGCATCAAATGCTGGCAAGGACATGGAGCAACAGGAAATCTTCTTCATTTATAGTAGGAATGGAAAATGGTGTAGCCACTTTGGAAGACAGTCTGGCAATTTCCTATAAGGCTAAACACAGTCTTACCATACAATCCAACAATCACTGAGTGAATTTATCCAAATGAATTGAAAACTAATGTCTCATTAAAACCTGACAGGAATGTTTATATCAGCTTTTTTCCTAACTGCCAAAACTTAAAAGCAACAAAGTGGTACTTTGATAGATAAATTGACAAGCTACAGTATATCTATGCAGCAAAGTATTATTCAGACTAAAAAGAGTGTGTTATCAAGCCACATAAGACATGGAGGAAACTTTAAAACATATTACTAAGTGAAATAAGTCAGTCTGGAAAGTCTACATACTATGTGATTTCAACTACATGATTTTCTAAACTAGGCAAAGCTGTAGAGGACATAAAAAGATCAATGGTTGCTAGGAATTAAGGGAGAAAGGAGGCAGGAATGAGTAAGTGGATCTCAAAGGATTTTTAAGGAGGTGAAATGATTTTGTGTGCTTTTAAAAAGGCAGATACATGACATTTGCATTTATCAATACCCATTAAGCTGTATTATACAAAGAGTGAATCCTGACTTATAGTATGTAATTTAATTAATGATAATATGACAATACTGATCCATCAATCATAACAAATACATCACTTAATGAAAAATGTTAACTGTAGCATATGATTGAGAGGTGTGGCACATAGAATCTCTACTTTCTGCTCAACTTTCTGCAAGCCTAAAACAGCTCTGAAAAATAAAGTCTATTAATTAAAAAAATCACAGAAATATATATCAAAAGAAAAAAGCTATTTCACTGCATTGATAATTTCAAAAACAGATTGAAACTAAGAGCAACGTAAGGGTACCAACAACAGGAGAAAGTTAATATACACTTATATAATCCACTCATTCTTCATTCAATGAGTATTTATGTGTTAGTCAAGTTTTTATGACTTTAACAAATACCTGAGATAATTAACTTATGAAAAGAAAAGGTCTACTTTTGCTTATAGATTTGGAGGCTTTGGTCCATGACCAATTCTCCTTGTTTCTTTGTGCCTGTGGTAGCACCGTATCTCCTAGCAGCAGTGTATGGTGGAAGAAGCTTGTTCACCTCATGGCAGGGAATCAAAAAAAGAAAAATAGAGAGGCTCCCACAATCACTTTCAAGTGTACACTCCCAGTGTCCTGAAGATCTTCCAGTAGACCCCACCACCTCCCAGTAGCATCATGGGCTGAGTATCAAGCCTTTGGGGAACACTTTTCTAAACCATAGTAACTTATATCTGTATGGAATACATATGACCTTAAGTTAATACATCCACTCTTGGAGAAGTATCATTATTTTTCTTTTTTAATTCAACTAATTAGTGATTTTCCAGTCCTATGGAACTTTTCTCCTTCTTCAATAATCAGGTGAGTTTTCTTGGCTAACCATCTTTTCCACTCTCTTGCCATTGATTGTGTCTTTAATCCTGTTCCACCCCCACCTGACAAGTGTGCGGCCACCTTCTTTCTCCACCTTCACACACAGCACACTAATGCTGCTGGACATAGCCTTGCAGATCCTTGTAGGAGAAGTCTTCCCATCCTCCCTGATTTCAAGGAGGGGCATATCACTATTCAGTATTCTGTTAGGTTTTCCTTGAGATCTTCCTCCATAGTAGTGATTTTATACCTTCTCCACTTTTCTTAAGTATCAGACCTCACCGTCTTGTCCTCAGCAGTTGGAATTTTATCACAAATGAAATACAAATCATCGCCGGTACAGTGTCACATCCCTATATTCCCCATACTTGGGAGGCAGAGACAGGAGGATGGCAAGTTTAAGGCCAGCCTCAGCAACTTAGCGAGACCCTGTTTCAAAATAAAAAAAATAAAAATAAAAAAGGCTGGGGGTGTACCTCAGAAGTAGAATGCCCCTGGGCATATTCCCTAGCAAAACACACACACACACACACACACACATACACACACACACACACACAGTCATCACATGATAGCTATCAGAAATGCAGAAATTCCTACTGTTAAGCTGACAAATGTGGCCAAGTCCAGAATCAGGGTCTTTGTTACTGCCTAGTAAGATAGAGGGCTTGCTCCTCTTGGTCTTTGACTGTTTCCTCAGGACCTCATCCCACCAATTACTTCCCACTCTATTATCACTCCTAAGTGTCCCTCTCTACAACCTTTCTCTACAGCATTTATACTTTATCAGTCTTTCCCAGTTTAAAAAAAAAAATCTCTTGAAATAAACATGGGAGATTATATCCTCATCTTCCCTTTACTGACAGTTATCTACGATCATTGCCTCTGATTTCTCATTTACCACTCACTTCTCACCCCAAACCATTTGATTATTTTCCATGTCTCCATAAAATGGTACTTAGAAGGATACTAATGAACTGTTTAATGCCAAATTCAATGGGTACTTTTTCATCTTTATTTTCCTTGATTTGCTCTCAGCACTTAAAATTTTCTTCCCTTGGCTTCTGCAACTCCATCCTCTAGTTATAGTCCCCATTTTTCTTTTTGTTTGCTCCATCACAGACTCTATTGTCCACTTTTATTCTTTTATCCCTCATTTAAATGTTGGCCTTGATTCTCTAAACATGGTGCCTCCCCCACCCCCCAATTCTACAGATTGAATTAGGGCCTTGAGTATGCTAGACAAACACTCTGAGATACATCCCCAGCCTTTATTAATTTAGTGAGTTTTGAGACCAAGTCTTGCCAAATTGCTGAGTAGCTGGGATTACAGGCATTTTCCTAGCCCCTGTCTCTACACATGGTTACTGAATAATCTCTTTTACTCCCTTAGATTGAATTATGAATCTCAATTCTTCCCCTCTACTCATTTTTCAAAAAATACCTTAAAATTAAAAATGAAAATCTAAGTTCTTCCTCCTTTCTCTTTATCCAACAGTTTCTGTTATTATTGTCATCCTGTTATCTAAGCCAGAATCCTGGCAACATCCTTAACATATTCCTCTTTGTAACATCTCACATTCTATCATTTCCCAAGCCACTTAAATACCTCTTGAATGCTATTCACTAGTGTCCAATGTCAATCACACCCTGGGTCAAAATCATTATATCTCATACAGATTACAAACCTTATCCCTTGACTGGTCTATAACCTTCTACTTAGGCTCTGGTAAATATTTTTCCACATACCAACTAGGGTTATCTTTCTCAAGCAGTATTCTGATGGGATCACTTCTCTGTTTAAAATATTTCAATGGCTCCTGTTATGTTTTAATTTTTTTTCTCCTTAACAGAGCTGACAATCTTTCAGGCTTTGACCCCATTAGAACTCTCCTGAGTCAACTCGTACCACTTCCCATCACATTCTGTTTCCCAGTCATTATCAATCCAATAGTTTCTAAAGCACCCTTAGTCTCCTGCCCCCAGGCCTTTGAGAATGGTGCCCCTACTCTGCAGAATGCTTTTGAAGTCTCTTCTTTTTAAACCACACTAGCTTCTATTTACCCTTTAATGTTCCATTCAAATACCACCTTTTCTAGACATCTTTTTTTGGGGGTAAAGGCTCCCACAACATCGTGTGTTTCTATCACAGCCCTTGTAATGGTTGGTTACCTAGAAGAACTTCTGGAGGGCAAATAAAATGCCTTATTGAGCTCTGTATTTGGTTGTGTCTTACTTATCTCTGTATTCTTTTTGACTAGCCCAATAGGGAATTTTTTAAAAAGCTGAAGGGAGGGAGAGAGGGAGGGAGGAAAGAAGGAAGGAAGGAAGGAAGGAAGGAAGGAAGGAAGGAAGGAAGGAAGGAAGGAAGGAAGGGGAGGCAAGAAAAGAAGGATTAACTAAGTACCATGCCTGGCTTATTTTTTATTTATTTATTTATTTACCTATTTTATTTTTTTAATTGGTGCATTGTAATCATACATCTTTGTTAGGTATAAGCTGATAAAGGCATACATGCACACATTTTTTTTTTTTTTTCGGTACTGGGGATTGAACTCAGGGGCATTCTACCTCCAAGCTACACCCCCAGCCCTATTTTTTAATTCTTTATTTTGAAACCGAGTCTCACTAAGTTGCGGAGTGCCTCACTAGGTAGCTGAGGCTGGCCACGAACCCGGATCCTCCAGTCTCAGCCTCTCGAATGCTGGAATTACAAGCATGTGCCACCACGCCCGGCTACATGCACACATTTATCATTTAACCCTTCCCCAATTCCTACCCCACTCCCTTGCCCACCCTCCTTCTCAAGTTCAGTTTAGTGATTGACTTTGATATGTTTGTGAAAGTACATCATGTCCATTAGGGTGTCTCCCCTCCCCCCATCACCTTCCATTAAGTCAACTTCTTTGCTCATCTAAGGTTTCTCCTTCTTCATCTAGAGTCCCTCTTATGTCCCATTTTCTCCCTAGATTCCACATATTAGGGAGAGCATATGATATTTTACTTTTTGTGACTGACTAATCTCACTTAACATAATGTTTTCCAGTTCCATCTATTTCCCTGCAAAACATGATTTTGTTCTCCTTTATGACTGAGTAAAATTCTATTGATGGACATCTTGACTGGTTCCATAGTTTGGCAATTGTAAATTGTGCAGCTATAAACATAGATACACATGTATCAGTCTGATAGTTTGGTTTCCATTCTTTTGGGTAGATATCTAGAAGTGATATTGCTAGATCATATGGTAGGTTCATTCCCATTCGTCTGAGGATCCTCCATACTGTTTTCCAAAGTAGTTGCACTAATTTGCAATCCCACCAGCAATGTATTAGGGTTCCCACTTCTCCACACCCTCGCCAGCATTTGTTGTTGTGTTCTTGATGATTGCCATTCTGATTGGGGTTATATATTTATTTTATCAAGAAAGTGTTCAGGTATACAAAAGTATACATGAGTTAATAAAAAAATATATACCTTCCATTCAACTTAAAAAATCACAAATAAAATTCAACTACAGATATAATTGAACATTAAACTTTGAGAACATATTCCCCTCACCTTTGACCAGAGTTAGTTTAAAATTAGTCTGACCTTGTTGGTCATTGGTACTTTTATACTCTTTCTACACCTGTATTTGTGAAGAAATAATATATAGTATAATCTGATATGTTTAAAACTTCCTTAAAAAGACATGGTACTGTCCAGTGTCTTTTTACAACTAATTTGATACATATTCATTTTGACTGTAAAACATTTCATTGTATGACCATACCATGTATTATTTCCCTTGTCTTATTGATGGACAGATTGTTTCAAATTTTTGACATTGGAAATAATTTCGAAATGAGCATTCTTGTCTGTTTTCCTGTTCAAATGTGTGTAAGTTCACTGATGATATAAAACTGGAAATGGAATTCCTATGGCATTTGTGTCTGCATTTGATCAGGTATTGGTAAATGGTTCTCCAGAGTGGCCTGTTTACATTCTCATCAGCTGCACAATTATATCTATTCCTCATTTTTTGTTGACATTCTTGACAATACTCAGCACATTTAGCGATTGATGTTAGTTATTGTTTTTTAATTTTATTTATCTGATGAATATGAAAAATCTTCTGAGGTTGAGAATCACAACATGTATTTATTGACTCTTTGGGGTTTTTCTGATCTTAGCATTTGTCTATTTTTCAGTTTTCATAGATTTTTATTGATCTCTAGTAATTTTATATACACTGAATGCTAATACTCTGTAGGCATGTATATTACAAATATCTCTCCTGTTCTACAGCTTATTTTTCAACATTTATGTTTTTACAGAAACTTTTTTAATTAAAAATGTTGAATCCTAATGCACATGATGTACTTTCACAAACATATCAAAGTCAATCACTAAACTGAACTTGAGGAGGGAGGGCAAGGGAATGGGGCGGGAACTGGGGAAGGGTTAAATGAGAAATGTGTGCATGTATGCCTTTACCAGCTTGTACCTAACAAAGAAATATGATTACAATGCACCTATAAAAAAAAAAAAAGAACATAATGCGAAAAATGTTAAATCCATATTTTCCTTTATTGCTACCATTTTTTTTTCTAATATCAAGGTTATAAGGATATTTTGCTATATTTTCTGCTGAACATTTTTAAATTTTATTGTCCACATTTAGTTCTTTAATTGACTGATGTCAGTTTGTTTTTATAGAGATGGAATCAGTATATTTTTTCATATGTATAAGGCATTGCTCTAGAAACATTTACTAAAAAATACCATCTTCCCAACTGATTGGTATTATCAACTTTGTAACATAATTTTTTTCCATTCATTCAACATGTTTTTATTATCTGTTATGTATTCAGCTCTATTCTAAGTACTAGTTATATATCAGTGATAAAATAGCCATGCCTCCATCTCATTCCGGGCTTCCATTCCATCTCTTATTTCATTTTTATAATGATTATGTTTACTTAGTTGTACTGTCTACCAAAGAAATCCCCATCCTCTTATTCCTCTTTTTCTAATTATTTTGACTTTACTTGGCCCTTCTACCATATATGCATATGCATATAATATATATATATATATATTGATATTGATATACATTAATCAAACTGTTAATTTCCATAGCAAACCTGCATCTTAGGTAGGACTCTAAAAGCAAAGCTTAAAGAAGGACTCTTGAGAAACCAATTGGGGAAACAAGAATCACAGCCCAGAAGGCGAGGGGTCTTGTATGCAGCCAAGGGTGGAGCTGCTGAGAAGGGGCCCTGGGAATGTTAGCAGTCAGCATGCTTGGCAGTTCAGGGGTGTGGCAGAGACCAATATTATCCACAATAACCTATAATATTTTAAAAATAAACATATTCCTCAAAACATGTAGATTGTACACACAGTGGTTACTGTGGTGGGAGAAAGAAATGGAGTTAGGGATGGGTTAAAAAACTAAAAGGATTATGTACTGGTTGATTGGACAGTGAAGCTTTATTAATGTGCATCTTTGTGTCTGTGATGCAATAGAAGATTGACATACATAAATAAATGGTAATCAAAAAATTCACAATTCCATCCCCAAATACACACTTACCCTTTAAAAATATTGATTTGCCAAAACCAAGGAAGCCTTGTGAACAGCTGAGGTCTATAATTTAGGTGGTTTTTGTCGATCTTTTGTGTCTCTCTTCTAATGAGTCAGTGTTCAACCACTGTTCAGTTGTAGCTTTTAATTGCAAACTTTGGGACATTCTAAACGAGGGGTGAGTGAAGCCAGATTCACTAAAACCCAATGCATGCTGATGGGCTTAATTTATTTTTCCCCCAGTGTGGACTTATTTTCAGCCTCAGCTCTTACATGTATTTGCATTATAAAGAAAAATAAGTCTTGTGTTCCGACTTATTTATGCTTAACTCCACAGGCACATTCTTTGCTAGGACTTGTTTGATATCCAAGATGTCTCAGGGGTAGTGCTTTTTTGCTTTTTGTTTTTTGTTTTTTATGCTGGCTGTCTGCAAACAGAATAAAATTTATGTTGCACAGTTCATCCATTTTGTCCTGTTTCCTGAGCATCCAAATGCATCGTCATATTGCTATAATATCCGGATGAATATCATCTCCCTTGCTACCTCATTTGAAATGCGCAAACCAGACACTGGTTTAGCTTTTGAAAAGGTACCTTAGAATTGGGAGTGCAGCAATGTGGTGGAACAAATCAGCATAAATATTTATCTCAATGCAGTATCTATGCCAACATTTAAGAAAAATTTTAAGTAGAATAATAGGCCCTATAGACGTTCTTACAACCTGCTGAGATAGATTGCATGACAGATCAAGGCCTCAAGGAGAAGGGCTGAGTCTCAGTGTTGCCTCAGAAACAGAACACTTGGCTCTGAGCCCAAATTAATAAGGAGGGTGAGCTGAGGGTCTGCTCAGAACCAGAATCATGGGCAGATTGTTCCTGTGTGATAGAAAAAAGAGAATGCCCATGCCCTCACCCATGACACTAGGAAACAAGAGTGAACATGCTTCTTCTGCTTAAGGATTTGGGAAGGTAAAATGTTTTCTATATTTCCTATGAAAATGGAACTCATAAGTTTGTTTCATGTATAGGGAGGAGGATGTCAAAATTCTCTCCATTCATATGAATGAAGAACAGTATACAGCCGGGTGTGGTGGTGCATGCTTGTAATCCCAGCATTCAGGAGGCTGAGACCAGAGGATCCGGGTTCGAGGCCAGCCTCAGCTACCTAGTGAGGCCCTCTGCAACTTAGTGAGACCCTGTTTCAAAATAAAAAAAGAATAAAAAATAGGACTGGGGGTATAGCTCGGAGGTAGAATGCCCCTGAGTTCAATCCCCAATACCACAAAAAAGAAAAAGAAAAAAAAAAGTATACGTATTACATATACATTTTTCCCCAAACTGTTGAAGCTCTTAGACTATCTGCTAAAACTAAATGCAAAGCAATCCACATTAAATATTACACAAATTAGTGTGTATACGATGTTTTTTAGACAAGAACAAAGAATGATTCACCATGAAGGAAAAGTTGAACACACAATAAATAGTACATTAAACCCAAAAAGGAAGAGTAAGGTAATATATGAGGAAAATCAACATCACAAGAAATTAAACAGACAACAAAATATAACCAACAGTATCAACAACAACAAAATAATTGGTTCTTTAAAAAGTAAAAAATGTACTTTAAAATTGTTAATACGGAGAGACACTCGAAAGCAAAGAAGTTGATTTAGCCGAGGGGGTTGGACGGGGGCATGGGGACACTAATGTGTATCAAGGTCACTCACTAAACTGAACTTGAGAGGGAGGGAGGGCGAGGGACCGGGGTGGGAATTTGGGGAAAGGGTCAAATGAGAATTGTGAGCACATGTATTGTTATCAATTTGCACCTAACAAAGATGTATGCTTACATGTATGAATAAAAATAAAAATTAAAATAAATAAATAAATAAAATAAAATTGTTAATACTTAGGGGATGGATGGGGTGAGGGGGACACCCTAATGCCCATGATGTACTTCCACAATTATATCAAGGTCACTTACTAAACTGAACTTGAGAAGAAGGGAGGGCAAGCAAGCAGGGTGGGAATTGGGGAAGGGGTTAAATGAGAAATGTGTGCACAAATGTCGTTATCAACTTGAACCTAACAAAGATGTATGCTTACAATACACGAATTATTACAATAAAAAATTTGAAAAAAAATGTTAATACTGATGAATAGAAAAAATGGTCAAATTCACAAAATTAGAGATGAAAAGCAAGGCAGAACCCTTAAAAAAGGTATAATGGCCGGGCGTGGTGGCGCACGCCTGTAATCCCAGCATTCGGGAGGCTGAGACCGGAGGATCCGGGTTCGCGGCCAGCCTCAGCTACCTAGTGAGGCACTCCGCAACTTAGTGAGACTCGGTTTCAAAATAAAGAATAAAAAATAGGGCTGGGGGTGTAGCTCGGAGGTAGAATGCCCCTGAGTTCAATCCCCAGTACCGCAAAAAAAAAAAAGGTATAATGATCAACTTTTAGATAACAAATTGAACATTTAGATGAAATCAACAAGTTCATAGAAGAAATCATAATTTATCAAAACAGACAAAAGAACAAATAAAAATAATTTCTTTTCTATAAAGGAAATTGTATCTTCTTTTTTTTTTTTTTTTTTTTTTTGGCGGTACTAGGGATTGAACCTAGGGGCATTCTAGCTCCGAGCTATACCCCCAGCCCTATTTTTTATTCTTTATTTTGAAACAGGGTTTCACTAAGTTGCGGAGTGCCTCACTAGGTAGCTGAGGCTGACCACGAACCAGAATCCTCCTGTCTCAGCCTCCCAAATGCTGGGATTACAAGTGTGCACCACCATTCCCGGCTGAAATTGTATCTTTATTTAAAACAACAACCAAAACTCCATGTACAGACAGTATCACCAGACAAATATTGCTAACTTTAAGGAAAAAATAACATCAAGAATATAGAAAATTTACCCAAAAAGGGAAAAATGTAGGAACACTGATCATTGTATTTTAAGAAACAAAAACTAACTTGGTACTAAAATCTAGTGAAGGCATTATAATACAGGAAAAGTACTAACTCCACTTATACATGAAAACTATTAACAATATTTGCAAAAAATAAACAATGTATAAAAATGATAGCATGTCTATTTCAGTACTGCAAAGGTTAATGTAAAAATATCAAAGGACATAATGTGCTAGTAGACAAATGTGTTCATATACAATTCAGTAGGCTATATTGTTATCTTTTGTCTACATTCCTATATTATAGAATATATTTTCAGTATTTTAAAATTTATAATCCAACAAAGCAAAGAACAGTTTTTAGAATATTAACTTCTGGGTAAGTAAAGATGAAAAATTAACACTTATCTACCTATATACATACTAATATTTAAAAAAAAGAAACTGGAAAATAAATGAGAAGAAATATAGCCATTTTTAAAAGGAGAAAAGACACATTCAAATAAAACTCTGACAATTCACTTTTTAAAACATGTTTAAATTTGAACCAAGTAAATTCTGTTGTGTACATATCCTATAGTTTTGTAGTCCATTCATCTGCTGATGGATAGCTCAGCTGGTTTCATAGTTTGGCAAATGTGAATTGTGCCACTATAAACATAGATATGCATGCATTACTCTGGTAGATGGTTTCCATTCTTTTGCGTAGATACCCAGGAGTGGTATAGCTGGGTCATATGGTAGGTTCATTTCCATTCTTCTGAGGATCCTCCATACTGTTTTCCAAAGTGGTTGGTGTTAGGTGAAATCTCATGGTAGTTTTGATTTGCATCTCACTGATTGCTAATGATGTTGAACATTTCTTCATAGATTTATTTGCCATTTGTGTTTATTTTGTGAAGTGTCTATTTAGTTCACTTGCCCATTTTTTAATTGGGCTGTTTTTTGGCAGTGAGGTTTTTGAGTTCTCTGTATATTTTAAATATTAGTCCTCTATCAGAGGAGTAGCTGGCAAAAAATCTTCTCCCATTATGTTGGCTCTCAATATTATGCTAAGTGAGATTAGTCAGTCACAAAAAGTGAAAAATCTGATGTTCTTTCTAATATGCAGAACTTAGGGGAAAAAAATGGGACATAGTAGATGAAGGTGACCTAACTGAGAGAGATGAGAGGGGGGAAGAGGAAAACACCTCAATGGACATGATGTACATACACAAATTTATCAAAGTCAATCACTATGCTGAGCACGGGAAGAAGGGAAGGGGGAGAGCTAAATGAATGCTGTATGCATGTATGCCTCTACCACCCTGAAATCCTCAAGATGTATTATTACAATTGACCAATAAAATTTAAAAAATTTAAAAAACAAATTGAATCAAGTAAATGTTTTAGATATCCTAAAATAGACTTTTTTAAAAAGTAACTCCTTAATTTTAAAATCAACTGAAACAGATCTTTTCCTCTTGTTAGTATTTGGAAAGTTAAACAGAAATGCATAAAGAAGGGAAGAACGAAGGAAGGAAGGAAGGAAGGAAGGAAGGAAGGAAGGAAGGAAGGAAGGAAGGAAGGAAGGAAGGAAAGGTTAAGGTGTTTTCTCCAAAAACTTAAGAATGCAAATGTGCTAAATTCCAGAAAAGGCTAAACATATTAAAGGATAAAAGAGACTGAAGGTAGTGGGTAAATGTGAAGAGGAAAAATCCATCATGCATGCATGAATTTGAGAAGCAAGTACAAAAACTTTTCAGAAGCTTGCACTGTCCAAGTGTGAACGCTTGGTAGTTTGAAATTACCAGGCAGCTCAGCCACAAAGTAAGACTGCACCACCCAAGATCTTTCCCATGGGTCTTCACTAAGTGATCTAACTGCACCTGGATGCCAGGCTATTGCTGAGAGAGATCACTGCAGTAAACAGAAGCTCCCCCAAGTGCAAGGTAAGTATCCTCCATAGAGTGCAGCAGGAAGGAAGATGAGAGGCCTGGATCCACCAAGGCAAACCAGGCTTTCAACATGGCATAGGCTCCAGGCAAAGCAGAAGGGCAAAGAAACTACAGTTGGATTATTTACACTCCTCTCTAAGTAACTTATAGAATAAACATACAAAAATTGGTAATACAACATTTGAAATACACTACCATGAAGCTAGACCTAATTGGTACTTATAGAATACCTCACATCAAAACTGCAGAGCAGCCAATATTTTTTATTGCATATGGACAGCCATCTAACTAGATCAAAATATTCTGGTTCATAAAGCATGTTTGAATCAATATAAAAGAATGGAATAATGAAAAATATATTCTCTGACCAAAAGTTTCAAATTGGAAACTAGTAGCATTATTGTATCCAAAAAATTCCTGAATATTTGCCACTTTAATCCACTAGTCAATTAGAAAGGAAATTATATAAAAATAAGGAAAAGGAAAACAATAAGTGTTGGAAATCCATAAAACAGAAAAAAATTGAAAAACTTGATAAATCAGAACTCTAAAAGTGGTAATAAAATTGGTTAGAATCTTACAAGATGGGTTAAGATAAAGTAAATATAAATTTAAAACAAAAGAAATAAAAGATAGAACATCATTATAGGTTTATAAAATACTAAAAAGCCAGGTTTGTTGGTACATGCTTGTAATCCCAGTACTTGAAAGGTTGAGACAGGAGATTGCAGGTTCAGGGTCAGCCTCAGCTATTCAGTGAGGCCCTCTAGCAACTTTGACCCTGTTTCAAAATAAAGAATAAAAAATAGGACTGGGAGTATAGCTCTGCGATAGAATGCCTCTGGGTTCAATCTCCAGTACTGCAATAAATAAATAAATAAATAAATAAATAAATAAATAAATAAATAAATAATACTAAAAGGATCAAAAATATTATAAAGAACATTATGAGAGTAAATTCTTTAACCTAAATAAACAAATATTTGAACAGTAAAATCACAATTAACACAAGAAATAGAAAAAAATAAACCTTGATATTGATTAAAAGTTAAATTGATAATTAAAATAATCCTTTCTACAAAGAAAATTTCAGGCCTAGTGGACTTCAGAACAATCAGTGAATCTTTTATAGAATAAAAAGGGGGAAGGGGCTACTCCTAACACATTTTATGAAACTAACAAAATATCCACACTAATACCTGACAAAAACCTTTCAAGAGAAACAGTGACAGATCAATACTTCCCTTAATAATGGACATAAAATCCTTAACACAATATTAGTATTTCCCAGAAATTTATTACAAAGATAATAAATTATGACCAAGTGCAATTTATCTCAGGAATGCAATGAATACAAGTGCAATTTATCTCAGAAATGTTACTTTTTAAAATCAAGCAATGTAATTCACCACATTAACTGAGTAAGAGAATAAATAGTCATTCAGCAAATGCAGAAAGGCATTTGATTACATTTACAGCCTCTTTAATATAATAATTCAGGAAACTTGGAACAGAAGAGAAATTCCTCACTTTGGAAAAGGACATATACAAAGTAAAAACAAAAATAATAGAGCACTATAGCTAACGTTATGCTTAATGGTAAAATACTTTTCTGCTAACAGCAGAAAGAAAGCAAAAATTTCTGTTATTCTTATTTGTATTTAATATTGTATTAGAAATCCAAACTAGCACAGAAAAAAAAAAGGAGAAAGAAAGAGGAGAAAAGGACTAAAACAGTAAATAAAGGTTGGTTGGAAAGAGGAATACAGTGATTGACTGTCATTATTTGCAGATAATTGTTGTGTATGTAAAAAAACCAACAGAATTTACAAAAAACTAAATTAGTGAATTCACAGTAAGCAATGTCAATATACAAAGGACAAGTGAGAATTGGCAGGCAAAAGTTTATAATAAATAAAACCATCAGCAATCCCATGGAAAATAGGTAGAAAAATTTCATGATTAACTTGCAAGTCTTGAACATTGAAGACTACACGCATATTGCATATAGTGGTTGTTCTGGAAATTACAGAAAAGCCTCTAGCTTAAAAGTTAATATTTTACTACTTTACCATTGAAACAAGATCCTTATGGTGGTATAGTTTCATTTATTCTTATCCTTTTCATAATATTGCTTTAGAAATTATGACTTTTAATTAAGAGAAGAAAACGTAGATAGCCTTTCATATCTTCCCATCTATTTATTGTTTCCTGGGCTCTTCATTTCTTCCTGTTAATCTGAATTTCCACATGGTGTCAATTCTTCACAGCCTAAAGCAATTTCTTAACTTTCTGTAGTGAAGAGATCTGTGTACAAATTCTCTCATTTGTTGCTTTGAAAATACTTTTATTCACTTTTTATTTTGAAGAATGTTCTTTCTGGTCATGTAATTGTATAAAATGCACACATGCATTTTCCAGCACTTTAAAGATAGTGTTTCACTATTGTCAAGAAAATTCACTAGAAAAGAGTTCAAGGAAAATGAGAGGCTTTGGGAGGGATGGAGACAGTTTGAAAAAGTCCCTGCCATTTTAGCTCCAGTCTCTTCTGCAAACAAGGAAAAGGAGTATTCTAGGAGCACTCAGGCCTGATTGCTTGATTGCAGATCACAGATCACAGGTCAGGTCTGGTAGTAAAATGATACTTTCTAGGGGCTGTTTATCTTGGTAGTTGAAACAGGAACACGGCTGGGCGGTTAGGGTCTGGAATGAAAGTGACTTCATCTTGTTAAGACCTGTCACTTTTGCAGACCTCTTTGCTGACCAGAAATTTCCAAGCCTTGCTCAAATACACCCTTCCCCCTGCTTACTGAAACATCCCCATTGTCTTGCCTAAAATATGCCTGAGAAGTCCTCTGCTTTTCATATATCTCTGCTTAAGAAAAATTCCCATTGTCCTGCTTGATCCAGTTCTAACAACCCAACTAACTCCCTTTAACCATTCCCCCAATGTCTAACCACTGTTCTCACCTGACCCATGGAATCTCCCCTTAAATAACCTATATAAGCTGCTAGTCTGTAAGCAGACACAGGCTCCATTCTTTCTTGGAGATTCCCTTCTGCAGGTCTTATCTTGATAAACCCTATACTGCCTGCACTGTACTATAGAACTGTCTCTAATCTCCTTCCTCCCCAGATTTTTCATGGGCAAGGGCCACAAAGTTTAGTTCCAGGTCCTTTCAGGAACAGAGTGCAGTAGTGAAAGACCTCCAACCATGAATGGCTACCAGGCCCTATTCTGAATTTAACCCTACTGTATGAATTTCTTTTTCACCTGCCAAAAAATGTTCCACCTACAGGTTTTTGTACCCATTGTTAATATTTGCTGAAATATGTTTTTATATTAGAAATTGGAAACTGGAGATTTTCTAATTGTACATTGATTAGCTGTCATTTTTGTAAATAAATATTTTCCTTTAGTCCGCTCCTTAAAAAAATTAAAAACTAATAAATAAGAATTTGGAAGTAATCATTTCAAAAATCAACATCTGGCTGGGCGTGGTGGTGCACACTTGTAATCCCAGAACTTGGGAGACTGAGACAGAAGGATCGGAGTTCGCGGCCAGCCTCAGCTACTTAGTGAGGCCCTCTGCAACTTAGTGAGACCCTGTTTCAAAATAAAAAAGAATAAAAAATAGGACTGGGGATGTAGCTCAGAGGTAGAATGCCCCTGGGTTCAATCCCCAGTACTGCAAAAATAAATAAATAAATAAATAATAAAAATAAAAATCAACATCTGCAAGTCATTTGTTCCCTTTAAGGTGTCTTATATAAAGATGCAGTGCCAAGTGTCAAGGCCAGTCTAGCTGAGATTTTCTTCATCAAAGGCACGATGTCAGTTTCATGAAGTTCCAAAAGCCATTAGCTCCCAATAGCTCCCCATGGGACTCTGTAGTCCTCATGGAGCTGGTTCTGGAAAGGGACTTTTTCTATTAATTCCAGTAGAAAGGCAAATTTCCCACTGGGGACCTGTGTATTTCTGGATTGAAGTCAATATTAAGTAGGTATATTAATATTAACATTAAGATATTAAGGTGGGTGTATCCTTACCTGTTTTAATGTTTGACAACCAGCTTCAATAAAAAACAAATTCTGTGCCCAAGAGTGCCTTCTGCATTCTGGGCCAGTTATCCTGTTTCTGACTAAGAGGAAATGATTGCTGACAAATACTCATGGACAGACCACTGCAGATCCTGCTTCTGTTTCATTTCTGCCTTATTTGCTTGGAATGGTCAATTCTATCCTGAACAGACATTCAGAGCAATGGCTAATTTTATTCTTAAAAAATAAAATTCAGGTCCAATGTTTCAACCATTCTGAGAGTCATTCAGCATTCTGTATCTCAGAGGCTTTAAACCAAAGTAATACCATCCCCTGCCTTTCTACTGAGGGGATTTTCTGGGACAAAGGGAAACTCAGCCATAGATTTCTCATAAGTCCACAAGCAAGGGAATTATTTTAGCTGACTCTAACTCCTTGTCTTTGCTACCTAGTTTTTAAGTGAGCTCCAGTTTCCAGCCATATAACTTGGGTCAAGGGATCTAGTGCCTTAATAACTGTTTTTATTTCAAATAACAAGAAAAAATAAGAATATTGCAAGGGCCAGGCGTGGTGGCGCACGCTTGTAATCCCAGCATTTGGGAGGCTGAGACAGAGGATCCGGGTTCACGGTCAGCCTCAGCTACTTAGTGAGGCACTCTGCAACTTAGTGAGACCCTGTTTCAAAATAAAGAATAAAAAATAAGGCTGGGGGTGTAGCTTGGAGGTAGAATGCCCCTGAGTTCAATCCCCAGTAGCAGAAAAAAAAAAAAAAAAGAATATTGCAAGGGAATATTAGAGGAGACACTGTAGTTTCTTGTCTGCTCTCCTCCAAGGCATGTTACACACTTGACCTCATAAAAGAGGAATCCATCTCCCTGCTTCACATTTCAGGACACTGAGGCTGAGAGATAATTGATAATGATGAGAAGCACTTAGCTGTCCTGGTATCTCCCCTGACCCTTGTCCTGAGCAGCTCATGACTTATTCCAATTCGTTCCACACTGAGAGATTTCCTGGAATTAAAGAAGTTTAATGCTAAAATCAGGACAGTTCTGGGTAAGCAGGAATGGTTTATCACCCTAAATCTCCACTCCTGAACTTAGCTGTCATTTCTTTTGTATTCCTTACTTCTCCTGAAGGGCATTGCATTGACTCTACCAGTTATCCCAATGTAATCCTTCTAATGTCTAGAGAGGATCTCTGTGACCCTCACAATTCCATCTCAGTACTCTCCCTGGGTCTTCCTGGTTCTCATTGTCTTCTCCTTTCATTTCGGGCTATCACTACACCATGCAAGAATCCACATTAGATTTGAGACTCATTTGCATTACCCTTTGATATTTTTAAAGCTTTTTTTTTGCTCCCAGCTTTATTAATGTATAAATGATGGATGAATGGATACAGAAAATGTGTTGTGTATGTTTGGTACACACACTAATAGAATACTACTAAAACTTTTTTAAAAAGGAAATTCTATCATTTATGATAATATGGATAAACCTGGAAAACATTTTGCTAAGTGAAAAAAAAACCAGGCCAAAAAATATATATATTAAATGGTCTTATTTACATATACTATCTAAAATTTTTGCCTTGTCTTTATAACCTTTATGGTTCCTCTCTATTGGAGTCTCAGGCTCAGGGAAAATTATCATCCCCAATTGATATGCATCATCATCCTCACAACTGGCCTTAAATCTCTAACTACCCAGTCAGTATTCTGCTCTGACAAACCAGGATCTCATCTTAGCCCTGAATATTCCACATATAGGTTCTCTCTCAAAGTATAAATACCTAATCTTTTATGTAATGTTTTCAAATTTCCCAGTATACCCTGGGAGAAAAAAAACCCTGAAAGAACACACACATGTACATGGGCACATGCTGGCACACATACACACACACACACACACACATACACACACACACACACACACACAGAGGAAGAAAACAAAACACTACCAGACCAAGAGCGTGAGAGCTTTAGATTCCCTAACATCTGGATTCATATAACTTTGTGTGATTATAGACAAGATGCTTACTTGTTTGAGTTGAGTTTTCTTTGGCATTAGGGAGAGTAATGATTAAATTATTTGCTATCAGTGACAACATAAAATACTACATGCTACATGGTAGGTAATTACTAATGACTAGCTTGCTTTCTTCTCTGGAGCTAGCAACCATGAGTTTTCATCCCCAGATCATTTCAGCTGTCTTGGATGCCAGACTTATGGGCTTTATAGGTTTCCAGCAGGTCCATAGGAGATCTGCAGGTGCAGAAGTGGTTGGGTTGCAGGGGCAGCTCAAGTGCCATCTGGCAGAGGTAGGTGTCTCTTCATCTCCTATGCAAGACGTGTGTGGGCAGGTACTTCTGAGAAGCACCTGGAGTCCCCCAAGTTCACCTGGGACTTCACTTACTACACAGCACTGAATGCACACATGAGCACTAATTGAATAAAGCATTCCCCAAATCAATATGGCTTGAATCCAAGTAAACCAACTATTTAAATAAGGGAAATGCTACTGACTGGCTTCTACTTATTGTCTCCTAATTGTGAGATATTTGACTGAATTGTGACCATTTTATGTGCAGAAACTAAACAATTAAGAAGGTCTCATTACCAAAATCAGGCCATCCTTTTATACAAAAGATGCCCTGTGACATACAAGGATTCACTATTAGCAAACAAAGCTGAACATGGGTATAAAAGTACTTCCAGTCAAAGGAAGGTCCCAGCTGGGCTAAGCCTTGAGCTGCCTTACCAGGTGCCTTTCATAGGGCAGGTGAGGTCAACAGCTACATCTCCAGCCTGCAGCCCTGGAAGCTACATCAGTAATGAAGACAAAGTAAGGATGTTGTTATTCACTAAAACAGCTATGCGAATGTGCCTTCTTTTACCTTGGTGTCAGTTCCAAATGTCCTATACTCCAATATCTCTGCACATTGTCGTCACTTTCAGTGACAGCCGTGTCTTAAGGTCATATCATGATCATCATAAAAGTGAGAGTATAAATATCCACCTACTCCTCAAGAACTCAACCATATTCTAGACTGTGCTAAGTGCTTCCCCTGCTTTATCCTGTTTAATTCTCACTACAAGCTTTTGACATAGGAGCTATTATTATCTCTACTTTACAGATTAAGTAATTGAGTTCCAAGTTCACACAGCTCATAACTAAAAGAGACAAGACCCATGCACAGGTGCACCTTATATCAAAGCACATATTTTTATCAGTTCCACATTTTTGTTTCTTGTTCACCATCTCCAGTTTTAACCTTTCAATGTCTCACTTCAGTTTTTGCCTTCACCCGCCGCAGCAAAGCTGGTGTAATGCAAGCCTCCTGGAAAACTGCACTCTCAAGGTCCTGCTTTATCTTTTCAGCCCATCAGTCTCCACCCAGTTTCACTTCCTCCGGGTCAACCCCGCTGCCATCAATCATTTTAACTACACTTTTAACTACACATTTACCAACTCTCTCAACTCCCCTAATCCCTTAATATTTTTCTGCACAGGCTCTGATGATGTCCAGACCTGAATTAATACAACCACCTGTTTTTCCCTTTGCTGCCCTGGGAATGCAGAGGCTGCTGCACAAAATCATCTACACCTGTTCAAATTCAGCCTTCCTGGATCCTTCAGTCTTATTTTCTTGCTCAGAAATCCTTTATCCTACTCAAGTTGTTTCTCTTTCCCATTCTCTACAGAGATGACTCTGTTTTGTCTTTCTCTTCAGACCACCTACCAGGTATCTGCCTTCATTCTCATTCTTTTAGCTGATGAAAAAATGATCTATGTCCTCAGGAAAATTGAGATCATTAAGCATAAGCTCCTTCAACTTTCTTCTAAAAATCCCTATACCTTCCTTTATACTGTCCCCACCTATTGCCCAGATTTCAAGCATCCTGGTTTTCAACAAGACCACACTTGGTCAAAAAGCCTCACATCTTCCTTGCTATGAAGTGTCCCCTGTGTCCTCAGCATCTTAAACTAAGAATGTTCCTTACCACCAAGCATTCCATTCTCCCTGAAGTCCCAGGCAGCCCCTGCCTGAGGCCCCTCTGGAAAGTCCACAGTTCCCTCTCATCTCCTCACCTTAACAGACATTGGAGTTTGTGCTTCTCATACCCTCCTTTTGAGATGTCCTTCCTTGATATCTATGAGAATGTGCTCTTAATCTTTAGGTGACTACTCAGAATCTTCTCTTTGACTCTTTGTTTATTCTCCCATCTCCACTGAATAGATTTTACTCACATATGTAAATGCAAATACTATCTGTAGTAGTCTGTTATGAATTTCCCTAACAAGATGCATGAAGCTGAGTACTTTATAAAGGAAAGAGGTTTATTTAGCCCAAAGTTCTGAAGGATAAAAATCCATTATTGGGAAGCATCTATTTGGCCTCTGTGGGAACCCCATGTGTCAGAACATGGTAGAGAAATGGCTAAGTGCAGAAGGGATCAGTGAGTGGGGTGGCCTCACTTTTTAATGATGTGCTCTTGCAAGGACTAACTCACTCCTGGAGACTAACACTAATCCCTTCTGTACTCCTGGAGACTAACACTAATCCCTTCTGAGGGAGGAATCCTCATAGCCTAATTATCTTTTCCTAGGTCTCCTCTCTGAAAGGTTCTACCACCTCTCCACACTGCCACACTGAAGACCAAGCTTCTAGCACATGCAAATTTGGGGACACACTTAAACCATGTTCAAACCACAGTACCCTCTATATGTGAGTGATTCAGAAGTCAATTTCCAAGCCCAGAGATCTGCACCCTATAGCAAAAAGTACATGTCAAAAAATAAACCCAACTTCCTCCTCTTAAAGTCTTTTATAATCTGTTTTAATTAATGACATTAATCAAATCACCTGAGAATCACATCTTGCTTCTTCTTTTACTCCCATGCATATGTCCAACTGATAAAATTCTATTGATTTAATCTCATTCATTAATTTCTGAATATTTATTTGAAATCCCCTCCATGTGAAGTAACTATTCCCAACTACTGTAATGCACATTTCCAGGAACAGCATGTATCATATGCAAAATAACCTTGTGTGTCATGGGATCACACATGCAGAATATAAGAATATATGGTACATGACATTTCTTGCCTGTGTGGCTCTTAATCAAATGGAAGAGCATGGACATAAACATACTTCAAATAAGTGAAAAATTGT
Organism: Graphiurus murinus; assembly: GCA_004027655.1. Lineage (NCBI taxonomy): Eukaryota > Metazoa > Chordata > Mammalia > Rodentia > Gliridae > Graphiurus > Graphiurus murinus. The sequence goes on along the minus strand of PVLC010007098.1, from coordinate 2,295 downwards.
GAGGGGACATAAAAAAAAATGATGACTGAGTCAAGAACTGAAGGGTGAGAGAAACATGAACAGTTGAATAGAAGAAGATAAATGAGCTCATGCAGATAATCCTGGAGGCAAATACCCTAGGGCAGAGTCATCATGGGGCATAATTCTCATTTTGAAAGGCCAACATGGTTGTAGCAGAAATTGGTATGGAATTCTGCAAAATAACTGAGAATTAGGGGGAAACCAGCCATGCAGAGCCTAGACTACATAAAAGAGGCATGTCTCTGTTCTGAGAACACTGAAAAGACAATAAAGGTGATGATAGGTATTGCACATGAAAGAGACAAAGGAGAGATGGAGAGAAAGAGGAGAGAAAATCAAATTTGCATTTTGAAAAAAAATTACACTGGCTACGGTGTGGCAGTTGTCTAGGAGCAAGGGTATTAGCAAGGGAGGGGCTAGGCAGCTATGACAACATCTGTGGTGGGAAAGGAGTGCTTATCTCCTGAGTCAGTGTGAGGGGAGTGGGTCCAGAGACAAGTGGATAGGTTGGTGAGCTATTTAAGAAAGCAAAGCAACAAGACACAGTTGCCATGTTTCATATTGGAGATAAAGGAGGAGAGGACATCATATCAGATTTCTCCAGAGGTTTCTAGCTTTATAATTGGATGGATGATGGTGCCATTCACTGACTCACAGGATAAGGAAAGATGATTATGTGATAAATGAGAGTACTGGAAAAGCATTGGGGAGAGCTTGACTTCAATTCTGGACATAGTGGTTTGCAGGGACTTTCAGCCTTCCAAGGGGAGATATGCATTACAAGTCTGAAACTCAGAGGAGAGATGAGGCTGCATACAAATGTGCATGCTGTCTGCATTTGGATGATAACGAAAGTCAGGGTGTAGAAGAGAATGTCCAGGGAGAAAAGCTTGAGTGAGCTGAGAAGAGAGCCGGTGACCAAACTCTGAGAACTCCAAAATTCACTGGTCGAATGGGAAAAAATGAGTTCATAAAAGAAACAGAAAGTGGCAGGAGCAGCAGCAGAAAAAAAATTATTATCTTATGAAAGCCCAGAACACAGATCATTTTAAAAAGTAGGGAGTGATTATCAAAGCCCAAAAGGATGCTACAAGAGTTCAAGGCAAAGATGTGGGGATATAGGAACCCTTGTACATTGTTGGTGGAATTTCAAATTATTACATCAATATGGAAGTTTCTCAAAACAATGGGAATGAAAGCACCATATGAACCAACCATACTAATCCTTGGTATCTTTCCAAAGGAATTGGAATACTGTAGTGATACATGAATACCCACGTTTATAGCAGCACAATTCACAATAGCCAAATTATGTAACCAAACTATGTGTCCAACAACAGATGACTGGATAACAAAATTGTTATATATATACAAGACAGAATTTTCCTCAGCCAAAACAACAGAATTATGTCATTTGCAGGAAAATGCATGGAATTGGAGAACATTGTGCTAAGAGAGATCAGTCTCAGAAAGTGAAGAATCATATATTGAAGCTAGAGAAAATAGGAAGCATATCATGAGGCATTTTATGGCAGAGAGAGAGAGAGAGAGAATAGAGGAAGAGGATTTGGGGAGAGAATTATGGAAGGATAGAGGAGGATTAAATAAAAACCAGTTCAAATAATACTTTGGCAATATTTGAAGGTATTACTACCAACTTCACTAACATGTGTGGGGAGAGAGGACAGGGGAGTAGAGTGAGATGTGGAAGGAAACAAACAAAGAGTATAAGAGATATGTGCATTTTTGTTTATATAACGTGGAACTTCACTATGATGCATAATTGTAGTGCACTGATAAAATAATTTTTGAAGAAAGAACAAAAGAAAGAAAGAAAGAAAGAAAGAGCACTTACAGAAATACCTCCATTCAGTGGAGGTATTTGGAAGTGGGATGATGGGAATCAAAGCCACTTGGAATAATTAAGGAATAAGTGGAAGATGAGAAATAAGAACATTTTCGTTTAAGAAATTCAATGAAAGAAGAGGAAGACAGAGCAATAGCCAGAGGCAATGTGGGGGTAGGGTTTGACTGGTATCTAATGGAAAGGGCTTGAATGCAATTAAAAACTAATAGAAATCCATTCATCTGTGGTTGGACATCTTGGCTGCTTCCATAGTTTGGCTATTGTGAATTGAGCTGCTATAAACATAGATACGCATGCATCGGTCTGATAATTTGGTTTCCATTCTGGTGGGTATATACCCAGTAGTGGTATAGCCGGGTCATATGGTAGGTTCACTCCCATTCGTCTGAGGATCCTCCATACTGTTT
>PVLC010007097.1:18972-65385 GCA_004027655.1 Graphiurus murinus | reverse complement strand
TTTTTTTTTTTTTTTTTTTTTTTTTTTTTTTTTTTTTTTTTTTTTTTTTTTTTTTTTTTTTTTTTTTTTGCGGTACTGGGGATTGAACTCAGGGGCATTCTACCTCTGAGCTACACCCCCAGCCCTATTTTTTATTCTTTATTTTGAAACCGAGTCTCACCAAGTTGCAGAGTGCCTCACTAGGTAGCTGAGGCTGGCCGCGAACCCGGATCCTCTGGTCTCAGCCTCCCGAATGCTGGGATTACAAGCGTGTGCCATCACACCCGGCTCTGAATCGGCTCTTTTTAAATCACTTTCTTATCACTATGAAATGTCCTTCATTGTCACTAGTAACATTTTCTTCCTTAAATTATGTTCTTTCTGAGCAAGGAATAATGGTGCATGCCTGTAGTCTCAGTACTTGGGAGGCTGAGACGGGAAGATCACAGGTTCAAAGCTAGCCTCAACAATTTAGCGAGACTCTTAGAAACTTAGTGAGACTCTGTTTCAAATTAAAATATAAAAAGGGTTGGGGGTGAGGTTTACAGGTAGAATGTTCTTGAGTTTGATCCCCAGTACCACAACCAACCAAACAAACAAATAAGTAAAATTAGTGTATACCAGTATCAGCTATACTAACTCTTTAACCACTTTCAAATATTTTAAACATTTTCCCTTCAAATTTAATAATATCCTTATTTTATTTTGTTCTCAGTTGGAGGGTTAGACTGATACTAATTGCACAGCTGAAGATGAAAGTCAGCTAATTAACCATCCTAACGCAACCAATTAAATGAGCATATGTATTTGGGTGTCAGTAATTTTCTAGGCTTCAGATTTGTGTTTTTTTGTAAAAATATCTAAAGATGTACTGGTATGATTAAAGATTATCAAATTACACAGTATAAAGAACACTGAGTTGCAAGTCAGGAGACTGTATTCCTAGAACAACTTTGCCCCGAGTACCTTGTACACTGATGAATCTCTCAGTCTCAGTTCCCTCGTGGATGCGGTGTGAGTGCTAAGAGAAGCACTAATGTAAGACTAACGTACATCCACTTTCTATGCCCTTGCTCACGATCTTGGCAGATACTGAATTTAGCCCTAAAACTCTTCTCAAAGCAGTTCTCAGACAACCTTTACCATGCTGTCGAAGCTGGCACTTGATGCATATACAGGGCTGAATGTTGTTTCTCCCAAATTCATGTCCTCCAGAAACTCAGAATGTGATCTGAGATGTAGTTAGAGTCTTTGTAGATATCAGATAATACTCTAGAGAAGAAGTCATCCTGTAGGGTAGGTCTGAAGTCCAAAGCCTGGTATCTTTTTAAGAGAAAAGAGAGATTTGGACACATAGAGAAGGTACCCATGTGCAGAGGGGAGTAGGAATTAGGGTTATGTTTCTATGAACCAAGAACACTAGGAGCCATCAGGACCTGAAAAAGTCAAGGAAGGATTCTCCCCTAGAGCCTTCGGAGGGAATGTGACCACACTGATGCCTTGACCTCAGACTGCTGGCCTCCAGATCCAGAAGTCTTGATTTGTTCTCTCTGCATGAGAATGTTGTTCTTAGGCACCCAGCCTGTGTTACTTCTTAATGGCAGTCCCAGGAAACTAATACAATGTGGACTCTACTTGCCTTGTTTTGCAAATAACTCTCCAATCATATTTTCCTAGGCAATTGCTCACTCTGCCTGGTGATAGCAGCGATGATGGTGATAGTGTCACCCCTAACAATTGCAGTGGAACTTGTGTGTGTGAAGTAGAACAATGAACCAAAGCTCCTAAAAAGTATTACATCCAAAATGCATGGCCTCCTTATGGTCGACCAGATGTTCTTGTCTCCCTTTCATAGAGTTTAAAGTTGCGTCTTGGGCAACTTAAGCGACTTATTGGAGGCCTCAGCATAATTGGTTAGCAGAGCCAAGAGCAGAAGTCAGGCACCTACCCATCCTTAAAATTGCTATTTTCAATGAAACTGTTACCTTCATATTGTTCTTTGCTAGTAGTAATAGTAACACAGACCAGGTTTTTTCTTTCTTCTTTTTTGGCAGATATCATAAACAGCATAATGGTAGTCAAATTTCCCCCAGTGTTAAATAACAAGAGAATATTAACTATCTAATGAGTCTGAAGGTTTAGAAATGCAAATGTGCACGCTGACATATAAAGCAATTGCCCATTAGTAGATATCTTAGGGCTTCCAGAGAATCTAGTCTGTCAATTAGTACAAATGATTAAAATGAAATTTAAAAGCATATGAATATGTACCATAGATAATGAACAATTCCTCCTTAATGTACTTAAATTTGAGCTTGGGGAATACTCTAGGCCTCTGGACATTATATTACCTGGAAGCAAAGGATATAAAAGTTGCCAGCTAACTTTGATGCTTTAGTTGGTTAAAAATGAGACACAAGAGCCGGGCATGGTGTCGCAGCATTCGGGAGGCTGAGACCGGAGGATCCAGGTTCGAGGACAGCCTCTGCTACCTAGTGAGGCACTCCACAACTTAGCGAGACCCGGTTTCAAAATAAAGAATAAAAAAATAGGGCTGGGGGTGTAACTCAGAGGTAGAATGCCCCTGAGTTCAATCCCCAGTACCGCAAAAAAAAAAAAAAAAAAAAAAAAAAATGAGACACAAGTGTCTGAAAATAAATCAGACAGCCCAAAAAATAGTAGTAATTTTGAAATTCACTTCTTGTTTCAAGAAGAAGCCTTCAACGGTGATATCCACTACTTTTCCTATAGTTTTCCCTAACTGGTATGAATTAAAAAGGTCTCATGTTATGTATTTCTCCCTTATATTCATTTATTTGTGAAGTGTTTGAATGGATGTTCAGACTGATTTTTAGGCATAGAGTATATTTGCTTTAAATACTTAGGAATTCAGTTCCCACATTCAGGATAGCAGTAAGTTATCTGAGGGGGACACATTCATAAATAAAACAGTCTTGCAAAATATGCCAACCATAAAATAACTTTCTATACTTAGTTTTAAAAAGCAGCTTAAATGCTCGAGAAGTTCTCCTTGATGCAAGAAAACAGACAACAGGCCATGTACTTCTTTTTTATGTATTTTTATTGGTACATTTTAACTATACATCATAATGAGGTCAAAGTGATATAAGCATACCTGCCCACAGCCCTGGGTGTGTTCCCCTTCCCATCTCACCCTGCTCGCCCTTCTCCCTCCCTGCACATGTTGATGAGATTCCTAGTGACTCCTTCATCTATGGGTATAGCATTATTTGAACTGTTTCCTTCCTCAGTCTTCCTTTGTGTTCTCCTGGCCTCCCTCCCCCAGTCCTTTCTCACTGTTCCCCTGGTCTCTCTTCTTGTTTCACTAAAGTCCCTTTTGTTTCCTAGTTTCTCTCTACTTTCACATTTGAAAGATAGTATGTGACCCTGACTTTCTGAAACTGGCTGATCATACTTAAACTAATATCCTCTAGTCCCATCCATTTTCCTGCAAATTACATAATTTTGTTCTTCTTTGTAGCTGAATAAAATTCCATTCAATTATGTGTATATACCACATTTTCTTTTTCCATTCATCTGTTGATGGACACATAGGTCTGTTCCATAATTTGGTTATTGTGAATTGTGCTGCAGGAAACACGGGTATGCATGTATCACAATACTATTCTGACTTTAATTCTTCTGGAACAATACCATACCTAGGAGTGTTACTGCTGGGTCATAGGGTGGCTCCATTCCTAGTCTTTGAGGAGTCTCCATACTGATCTCCATAGTGGTTCTACTAATTTACAATCGCACCAACTGCGTGTAAGAGTTTGAATTTCTCCAAATCTTCCCATGTACTTCTTCAAGGACTAAAAATATAGATATTATTTATGGAATTGTCAAAGTAGTTTGCTGGTATTAACCAAGACTTCCAATGGCTAAAGGGTTTGGGACTTTGAAATATGCTTTTTATAATGGAAAAAATTATTGTCTGAAAAATATATAATCAGTAAAGCTTTGAGATGATGAGGGCCTAGGAAAGTATTGAAAATGGAGCTGTCATTTTCCCAAAGAGTATAAGTTATAAACTGCTTAGAAAAGTTCAGAATAAAAAGTAAAACCCACAACTCCAGGCCAGTGCATTTTTCTCTCCCTTTTCTCAGATGTGGGACTTGTATATTGTCACCTGGTCTTCCCAGATGAGGATTGTTTGAGGTGATATTCAATAAGAACCCTGCTACAGCAGCTTGGGTGACCTGGAGCAGGGCCTGTGGGTCACCAGGCATCTTCTACCCAGCCTACATTTAATGGAAAAAACACTGAAGGTCACTGTTGCCAAGACCCTTCCCTTCTATGAGGATGACTTCATATAAATAGAGTCCAATTTCTCTAATGGAAATGACAGTAGTCGGTAGAGAAAAGGATTCCAGAAATGCCAGAAAAAATAAAAACCTGTATATCTGTATATAAGTATGGCATTAATACGCAAACAATTTCAGCCACTCTATTTTCCCCAAGTCTCAGTTGCATGCTTCTGCTATATTTGCCATACCTAGGGATCCATTATAATTAGAGTATGTGCTCAGATTAGGCCTTTTGTAGGTTTGAAAAGAATCTAAATGGGAAGCACTCTCATTTTTTCATATTACTTCTAGAATTACCAGTGACACCTAATATTCTTCAGCTCACTCATGCCCTCCCCCTTCCTTCTCGCAGGACTTGTAGTCATTACTTCTCATGCTTGAAATGTGCATGAATCATGGCTGCCTCCAGAGTAGTTCTGAGCTGATGATTTAGTGTCTCGGATTTAATTGTGGAGCCCATTGAATGCCTCTCATTTTCTTTGTCATGCTCCTTCCTACAGTCATCCAGTACCAGTCACCAAGGGGGCAGGGCCATCACCTGAGCTGGTTCTGAAAAACCATTTGCACCAAGAAAGCAAAGACCCAGGAGAGTGGTGGACTCAAACATCCTGGCCTGGCAGGCAGCTGCCCAGGGTTCCAGGGCCCACCCTGCCTCCCACACCCTGTGTAGTTTGAACAACTTTAAGTTATTCTCAAGAAAACTTATCAAGATGCACTTAGTGATAACATTGGACAAGTGCTATCTATATTTTCCAGGATTGGAAGAGTTGTTTTTTTTTTTTTTTCCTCAAAATCAAATGATCTCTCTGTATAAGAGAGAGGACCTTTTAAGCATTAACATTTTTTATTTATTATAACTTAGTGATAAATATTTTGAAGATTTTTTCTTTACCTTAATATTATCTGGACCAGTCTATACTATGTTAAAGAAATTCAGATGAAGCCAGAATCTGAACTTCAATCAATCAGAGTATACATATACATAAACATCATCATAGTCCTATATGATGACTATATATATATATATATATACATATATATACACATACATATACATATACGTTACCCTCAATAATCTTTAAAGCAAATAGGAAATGTGTAGTTTTTCTGTAGCTTTTAGAGTTACAGAAAAATCTGTTCATTTCATGCTGAGTAGTCAAATACAAATCAAAATCCATAAAGTTCTATTTCAGAAATGTTGGGGATATTTCAAGCCCTAGGACACAATTAGTTCAAAGTTCTTTCCACAGCCTCTGGTGCTATTGTACTCTGCAGAGATCTGTCTTTTCTCTTCCTTATATAAGTGCCCTTCCTCCTAAAGACACCCAACAGGATAACATATGCACTTTACTCTTTTTGATTTCTAATACCATCACCACTGAACTTATTTCTGTTCTAACAAAAAGATCTTAGGAATGCCTTAAATAGATGAGTTTCAAACCTATGACTTTATTTCCTTGATAATGAATACAGTTCAAATAATAGGTTCAGTTCTCTGACATCTTTCTAGTGCTAAATAAGATAAACTTACTAGACAGCTCAGATTTTCATGGGCACAGAGTTTACTAAATTAGAACCTGGTTGTCCTTGAGTATCTATATCAGCCTGGACACTTTAAGTGTCTGTGTAGGTGGGTCGAGCTGGGTGTTGTAAAGTTTCTCATTTTAAATCCAGCTTTCGGTCGGCAGAATTCCTATTCAAGGCAACTGAGTAGGGGGAACTTCAGATGTGTCAGGAGCCTCCATGCCAGAAGGTTTGGAAGCTAATCAGGCGGCTTTCTATTTCTTAGTCTTGTAACCAGATGTCATAATTATGGTGTTTTATATCATGTGAGAGTCCAGAAGGCAAAAAAGTGATTCCTACAGAAAGGAGTGAACAGGACCGTGTATTATTTGAGAAAGTCATCACAGTCAGGAAATGTCTACTACCATGAGTTCTCCAAGGTGATAGGAAGGAAGTCAGACTCTCATACCAGCATGTCAGGAAACCATCAAACCCAAGTAAAAGATTTCTCAGTGCTTTTCATTACGTGTGCACATTGGAGAAGCAGCTGCCATTTCAAACTTAGTAGTAAGGAACTAACTAGTCAACCTTCTGAAGCAGTAAATGGTATTTCTGTGATTCATGTATATGCATGGGATTTGGTTCACTCATGACCCGTAGATTTTCAGAGAGACAACGTGTCCTAGCAAAGGAACACCAGAACCTTCATAGATTGTGTCACTCCTTTAGCAAATATTTATGAAGTGGCCCAGCATGTGCTAAGTTCTAAGTCACTTAGTAGGAAATGACAAATCAGTAAGTTGATTTCCTGTCCTTAAAATGCTCACACATTTTATTAAATGTCTAAACATGAAAGCTCTGTAATGCCAGGAAGATATCTCCAGATCTTTGGGCCCACTGAAATTGCAGAAGAGGGTGCTGGTGGCTCCACACAGTGACCAAGGTGTGTCACTAAGCTCTCTTAGCAGGGCCTGGGAACATGGAACTGGGTGAAGGGCACCAATGCAGAATTGCTGTGAATCCAAACATGGTACAAATAGGAATGTAGGTTCTAGACAAAGCTCCAAGTGCTCAAAGAAAGAGTGTGTGCTGGGAAGAGGGGAAAAGGGTTCAGGGGGGAGAGGGGGGGTCAGATACAAACAAGATGTCGATGCCAGGCAGCACTCACTATTTTGTTGTGTGAGCAGTCACAGAAGCTCCGACTTAAGAGGGCTCACCCAAAGGAAATTGCTCTCTTCACTCATAAATTCATATTATCTGGGTCTTCTTTGAACAGCTCTCATCACTTATGTATGAGGATTTAAATCTTGTAACACCTGATAGGATATTTCATTGCTATTAAGTAAGAGAAGACACCAGCAACACAGATTACAGTAAGAGCAAATGACTTTGGTGATCAAGGAACGGTAATTAGAGACATTTATCTGTCCCGCTTCTCTTGAATATCATTTTAATTATTCTTTCTCCCTTCATGTTCATTATATTTTGTCTGGTGTCATTTAAAGGATTCTTATCAAATGATTATCTTCTATAAGATAGTGCCCAGATAAAAAGTAAGATTGAATGTCAAATTTTCTTTATTCTAGTAAAGTAAAGCAGTTCTAACTGCTTTCTTGTTCTAAAGTAGTTGTGTGGGTGGTTTGTCTTTTAACCTTGAAGTAGAATTATTCTTAAATCTTTTGACTAAAATATTTCATTCTGTGCTCACAAAAAATATCAACAACATTTTATTTCCTCAAATGTTTGATTGGGGTGGAGACCAACACACAATTTGAATTATTTAAGTCAATAAATATCCTTAGAGCCATTCCAAAATGTTCTCTATTGATTGTGAGTGATTTCTCCATTCTTATGAGAGGGTCTAATAGGTTGTCACAAAGAGCCTGCCTTAGGATGACTTCAGGAAATTTCTTTCTTCTTCCAAAGTGATACCCATTCCCCATACACACCTTCTACGGAATTGTCATTTTTTTTTTACCATAGAGGAAAAAAAGTTGTTTTTGTCTCTCTTATGTCCTGGTCATAGATGTCCATGGCAAGGAAAACTGCACAGTGGGATGTGTAAATGACAAATAACAGAATCTTGTCTGTGCTGAGTTTAGATGGTAGGGGCCTGAGGTACAAATATAAAGAGAGTAATTGAATTGAGCAGAGGCTGAGACAGGCAAGGACTGACTGGACCTTTTTAGACTAAGAGCCAGACATGACTAAAGATACCTGCTCCAATGCATTCTAGACTTAAAAAAAGTGAGAGACTACAAAATATAATGCTTTAAATATTATCTTCTACACAAATGTATTTCTCGATCCTTTACTGTCCTAGGTTTGTTTATTATTATTTCTTTAGTGTTCATAAAATGAAAATTTTAAGTGTTCTGGAACTATTCCCGATGTACTAATCTCATGACCTACCCATTTGATCCTTTTGGGGGAGAAACACGGAATAAGTAGCTTCATTACTATTTTCAGTTGGAGAAGGTTGATGTATGCCAGGTGTGTGGCCTGTCAGAGGCACCTAGGATGAGAAAGTGAAGAGGACCCTTCCTCTCCTGGTCACTGGGTGTCTCTGCAGGGGACTGGAAAAGCTAGCAAGCCTTTGGCTATTTCCAATCCCCCCCCCCACACACACATCCCCAGTTTCTAGACTAGTTTTCAGAGGCAAAGGAAGCTACTTTTAAAGACAGAGCCAATGCAATCTAATAAACCATGTCTTTATTCTCTATCCTCAAATGTATTGGTATAAAAAGAGAGTTAGATGCAGGTAGAAATACATTATAAGGTCTAAAAAGAGAGTTAGATGCAGGTAGAAATACATTATAAGGTCATGCAGGATCATGCATGTGGAATAATTTCATAAGACAGTTTTAATTCAACATCTGAAGTCTAATTTAGAACACTTCTTTTTCGTATATATTTTTTACTTTAAAATTGTTTTTCCTACTAAGGAAAAAGATGCTCTAAGAAGATGAATTGCCTCTGTTGCCTTTGCAGTTGGACAGCAGATATACTTGTGATTTCTCGGTATGTTCTTCCTTTGCTAGAGATTGCATACTTGAGACAAGTCAATTCAATTCTGTGTATTTACTCTGTGTCTATTGAGAGTGTTGGATATTGTAAGATTATAGCAACAGCTAAGAGTATGATTCCTGCTTTCAAGAAGTCTATAGTTTAATTGAGAAATTAAATTTACAGATAAAGAGAATTATAGGGAATTTAAATGCTAATATGTAACAGTGATTTTATATAATAGTCAAGAAAGTGAGAGAGGGAAGGGTCAGAGAAGGTATGGATACTGAGAAAGATGCTGGGATGAGATTAACCTGGGTGAGGAGGGAGTATGACTTTAGTCATGGGGAGGATGAGTTTGAAGAGCCTAGGAACATCCAGAAGGGGAAGACAGGGAGCATTTAGGTTTATAGGTCTGAAGTTCAGGTAGCAGTTGGGAGTCAGAGATATAGATTTGGGGAATTTTCAGCTCCTAGGAGATGTTCAAGTGAATGATACAGGAAAAGATGTGATCATTCAGGAGGAGTGTGGAGAGTGAGAATAGGAGGGAGAGACACATATATTCATGTGGACAGGAACCTGCACACACACAGGGTGGCAGAGAAAGAGAAGTCAGCTCTTTTCCTAATAACAGTGTGGGTGTGTGTGTGTGTATGTGTGTGTGTGTGTGTGTGTGTGTGTGTGTGTGTGTGTGTGTGTGTGTGTATTGAACCCAGGAGCATTTGTTTTCATTTTGAAACAGGGTCCCACTAAGATGCAGATGTTCTCCTTGAACCTACAATCCTCTTTGTAAGTTAAGTGTTTGATGTTCTGCTCTTGGAATTATTGCACTTTATCCAGTGGGAGTGTCTTAGTGGTAGTTGGAAAGCAAACATGATGTGTAAATACCAGCCAGGCCTTAGAAATGGAGGTTTTGGAGTCCTCTAACTAGATGAAAATGAAATCCTGGTGATATGATCAACTTACCCATTACTATGACCAAATATGTGACAGAACAGCTTAGAAGAGGAAAAGTTTATTGGGCTCATGGTTTCAGAGGTTTCAGCCTCTACTGCTTGGAAGAAAGACTCGGGCCGTGAGACTTCACTTTTTAGAAACAAGAGTGATTTATTATGAGGGCAAATGGACTCTAGGAGCAAGCAGAGAAATGAAAATAAACAATCACACTACAGCATGCTATATTCAGTATGTCTACTCCCAAATCAAAGTAAACAACGACATCTGGCATCACAGGCTGGGGAGGCTCTGCACACAGGCGGCCAGAGTCCCCATTGGAAAGGTCCTCAGGGGAGCACACATTCTCTGCATGGGTGAGACTTCAGTGTCTGCAGTCCCCTGGAGGCCTTAAGTAGGGCACCTGGACAATGTAGTCCCCAGGGTGCATGTTTTGCATGACCAACGTGAGCCACATGAGGTTTGTTTATTTCATGTCCCAGGGAAGTGGCCAGCTTCCCTGAGAAAAGGTAAAGTCATCTTCCTTAAATGTTTAGGAGACCAAATGTCGTTGGGCTTATTTTGCAGCTGAATTCTGAGTCTATGTTCACTACCTATTTGTACCAAGGTTGGAACAACTTATTAACTATTTATGCCAAGGACTGGACATTTATTAACTATCTATATTCAGCCCATAGGGCTGACTCCAAAGACACCAAAGCATAAATGGTGGTGAAGGCAGGCTGCGAGAAAGGAAGCTGCTTTCAGAGAGCCTGGCACATGTATCCCCAAGGCTACACCCCCAGTGACCTACCCCCTCAGTCACACCCTACCTACCCTTCAAATTATTAATCCATCAATGAATTTACCTACTTATGAGATTAGAACCCTCATGTCTATGATTTTACTTCCAAGCATTTTTGCATTGCCAATACATGAGTTTCCCTAGGGCACATTCTATATCCACACCATAAAACCTGGAGAGTAGGTGGATCCTCCAAAGTAGAGAAAGGGTCAGAGAAAGAACAGGGCTGAGCACGGCATGTCCTGGGTCCCATCAGAGAAGGTGTCCATCTGCCCATCTACCTATGTGTCCACCCGTCTCTCTTTTTCTCTTTTGTCCACATACACATTCACACACATATTTGAAACAAGGACTTGACCTTAAGGGACTGTGGGAGCTGGTTGAGTCCCTCTAAGGCTGTTGTCTTTGCATCTGATGCTGGAGCTTGAGTTCGACAGGACAGGCCATTGGAAGATGCATGTAAAGTGGGGAAGGGCAAAGAAGTACTAAGCTCATGAGCGGGAGCTGGCATCTCTGAGAATGGACTGAACCTCACATCAGTTCTTCATCTTCAGGGAAGTGACTGCTGTGCAGGAGAACCTGGTGCTTACTTGTGTAAGCTGTAAGTGTGGACCTTCAGAGAGCAAAAAGAGAAACTAGACAAGCCCAGTCACAGGAGTATGCTCCAATGACACCACAGTACACTTATGTGCTACTCAATAGCAACATAGGGCATGAAAGATAAATACCAAATGAAAGGCAAAGCATTAATCTTCTTGACCCTCGTTGAAAAAATAAAAAAGTTTTGGCATGCTGGTAAGCACCTGCAGTCTTAGCTACATAGGAGGCTGAAGCAGGAAGATGACCACCTGAGCCCAAGAGTTCAGGGTCAGGCTGGATATCACAGTGAGACCCTAACTCCAAAAAGAAAAAAGAGGAAAGAAAGAAAAAATAAATAAATAAATAAAGCAAATCCAAGATATACCGACTTAAAAAAATCTCATGATTTTATATAAATAGGAGAGAAAAAAGTAGAATAGTGGAAGGGGTTTGGGGAAGGGAGATGGAGAGGGAAAGGGAGGACTGAGGAAGGAAACAGTTCAATAATGTTATTCCGTATATGAAGGTGTCACTGCCAATCTCATTAATGTGTTTGGGGAGAGAGAAGGGGGAGCAGAGTGGGATGTGGAGGGAAAACTTGTATGTTTGTGTCACATTGAATCTCAGTATGATGTATAATTACAATGGACCAATAAAGGTATAAAAAGTTAAAAAGAGAGAATACAACTTGTTTTATTAAAGAATGGCATTCTGAATCTCTTTGCATTAGGTGCATATAAAAGCTTACAAATGAAAGACCAACTCTTCTTTAAACTGAACTATGTGCCCTTAATGATAATATTCTAGCACCATATGTATAGATAATTAATATCTTCCTAGAGTGAATTGTGCCCTGGATACTAAGGAATTAAAATATCACCTGGAGATTGCAGGGGTTTATCTGCACAGTGAGATTACTTTGAAGGGAAAGATACAATGATCTGTTTTCTTAAAAAGAACCATTGATGAGGGAAAAAAAAAAAAAGATGACATTTCTCCTGTGGCTCCAGCATAGGGAATTACTACAGAGCTTTCATGGAGAATGGGCCTTCTGTGATTGGAACTAGGATTATTTATATAATGTGTTCAAGATAAGTAGTTGTGATAAAACCATCCAGGTTCCCCTGGTGAGATGGTCTATTTTACTTTCTATATATTTTTAAAGTTTGACAGGATTATGGAAGATATTACAAAGAAAATAGCCTGGCCACCTTTTGAAAGGAAACCAGAGAGGTGACACAAACATCAGCAGTTTAAGGAAGCCATCTACTGCAGGTGGCAGGAGGTGGGAGTTTGTTGTAGAGTAGAACAGAAAGGTACAAATTGACCGCTGACATGAAGTCTGCATCCTCCCCAATAACTCCTCTGTAGTTTCTGCCTGGAAAATTTTTCACATAAGTTTGGTCACAAATAGGCTATAGGGACCATTTCTGGGTTGTCTATTCCTTTCTATTAACACTCTTTGGGAGGTAGCTAATCCAGTGTGTGTGTGTGTGTGTGTGTGTGTGTGTGTGTGTGTGTGTGTGTGTGTGTGCGCCTTCAAATCTATATCTTTGCAGGTATCGGACAAGAATCTCAAACTTAACATTGTTACAAGAATATTTGATTTGCCTCCATGAACTTTTATCTCCTTCTCCTTTAGTCTTCCTGGATCTTAAATATCACTACCAGTTGCTCAAGGCAAAAGTCTAGATGGTAACCTTGATTCGTTTTGTTTTCTTTTAAAAATACTTTTATTGGTGCATTGTAATCATGCATTATAATGAGGATCAGAGTGGCAGAAGCACATATGCACGCAGCACTAAGTGTGTTTCCCTCCAGATCTCATTTCCCCTCCCCTCCTCCCATACATGTTTTTGAGATTGGTAGTGATACCTTCATATATGCACGTAACATTATCTGAACGGTCTCCTTCCTCAGTCCTCCCTTTCCCCTCCCTGCTTTCCTCACCGGAGCCCCTTCCGCCATTCTACTGACCTCTCTTCTCATTTATCTGAAGTCCCTTTTGTTTCCCAATTTCTCCTTAGTTTCCATGTAAGTGAGAAAAATATATGACCCTTCACTTTCTTAGACTGGCTGATTTCACTTTAATATTCTCTAGTTCCATTAATCTTCTTGTAGATCTGCAAATGATGTAAGTAATATTGCTCTTTATGACTGAGTAAAAATGTGTATAGACCACATTTCCTTATTTGTCTGTTGACGGACACCTAGGTTGGTTCCATAATTTGTCTATTGTGAATTGTGCTGCTATAAACATCGATGCGCAAGTACAACTATAGTATTTTGATCCTAAGGAGTGCTATAGCTGGCTCATATGGTGGTTCCATTCCTAGGCTTTTGAAGAACCTTCCTATTGCTCTCCATAGTGGTTATACTAATTTACAATCCCACCACAATGTGTAAAAGCTCCTATTTTCATACATCCTTATCAGCATTTATTATTGTTTGCATTCTTGACAATTGCTGTTCTAATCTCAGTGTAGTTTTGATTTGCATTTCCCTAATTGCTGGTGTTGTTGAACATTGTTTCATATATTTGTTAGCCATTTGAATTTCTTCTTTTGAGAAGTGTCTATTCGATTCAATTGCCTATTTTGAGGGCTGAATTCTTTGTTTTTTCAGTCTTAAGTTTTTTAAGTTCTTTATATATTAGTCCTTTGACAGAGGAAAAGCTGGCAAAGATTTTCTCCCATTTTGTCACCCTGCACAAGAGTCAACTCAAGATGGCTCAAAGACCTAGAAATTAGAACAGAAACTTTGCAATTACTAGAAGAAGGCATAGGACCTACTTTAACATATATCAACACTGGTGGAGACATTCTAAATAAGACTCCCAATGCTCAGGAAATAAAACCAGAATCAATAAATAGGATGGCATAAAATTAAAAAGCTTTGGTGAAGCAAAGGGAGCTATCAGAGTCTGAAGAGAAAGCCTACAGAATGGGAAAAAATGCTTGATTCCTTCCTTGCATTTCCACCTCTACTGATCTGCTGGTCCCATGACTCTACCACAAATCTCAGATCTGTCCCCTTTTCTATATTTCCACCACCAGCACCCTGGTCCAGTTTCTACCATTTTCTTCCTCCAGTCTCTACCTTTTTCTTCCCATGATAGCACCCAGTAGCCAGAGTGAGCATTTTAAAATGTAATCCAAATTATATTCTACTCTCACTAAATCCACTGAGAGCTTCCTGTTGCGCTCAGAAGATAATCCAATTTCGTTCTGCTACCTCTAGATTTCTTTGTGATACGAAATTTTTTCACCTCCCCTGCCTCAGTTCAGACCAATCACTTCCC
Source organism: Graphiurus murinus (assembly GCA_004027655.1). Classification (NCBI taxonomy): domain Eukaryota; kingdom Metazoa; phylum Chordata; class Mammalia; order Rodentia; family Gliridae; genus Graphiurus; species Graphiurus murinus. The sequence goes on along the minus strand of PVLC010007097.1, from coordinate 50,948 downwards.
AACATGCTCCTGGTATACTGGCCTTTCTTCTTCCTGACTTTTTAGTAGCCTGGCATTTTCCTGCCTTAGCTGGCTTTCCCTGCACTGGGTGGAATCACATGCTAAGGTGATTTCCTCCCATCATTACATGTCAACCATATCCCAGCTTAAAATGTCACCCCAGTATTCTTTGTACCTTCATCCTACTTTACATCTCTATCTAGCACTCAATTCTGGGCATATTTCTGTCTATCTATTTATCTGTTTATCTATTTATTTAATATCTATCTCTCCTCTTTTGAGGATTCTCAAATCTACATTTTCACCTGAATAAAATCTTAATCATACTTTCTATGATGATACCAACACACAGAAGGCACACAATGCATTCCAGTGTTAGGGGCAGTCAGAGACAGGTAATGCTAATGTAAGTTGGAAATACCATGTTGAGAGAGAGGAGAGAATTCTATGGGATTATGATAAGGGGGCAGCCTTATCTGTGAGAAGCCTCATTTGAAGAAGTGGTACTTGAGTTGCTGCAGAATGAGTAGATATGTAGGAAAAGCAAAAAGACTGATCCAGGATCAGGACTTCAGGCTGACTTATTTTCAAATTTCAATTTTATATTTAAATTTACATTTTCAATTTCAATTTAAGGTTGATCTATTTTTTTTAATAACGCTGCATGATGCCTTCAGGAAATGACACACCTTTAAAATAGTCTACAAAAGAACCTGGAATGCCAAGGGAGGAAAGAAAGAGACCTAAGAAGTTAGCAGGAGGTGGGAGTCAGATCAGGGAGTTCTGAATGTCATTAAGACAAGAAAAGTACTTCCACAGGGATGGAGTCACATTGAAGTCATTTTAGTGCAGTAGACTGAAAGTTGGCTTTCAAAGTAAAGGCTAGCAGTGACAATTAAGAGATTACCATGGTGGTCCAGGAAGGAAGTAACACATTTCTAAACCAGGAAAAGGGTTGTAGACCTGCACAAAAGAGAAAGTCATCTAAGATGTCAACCACACCAGGAGGTAGAGAAGGAGATGAGTGAGGGCAAGTCCTACAACTCTAGACTTCAGACTCAAGAGAACTGGGTGGAAGGAGATAGCATCACTTGAATTAAAGGAGAAACACTAATTTGAAAGAAGGAGGAAAGTTATGAATACAGTATTATTTGTGTTAAGTTTGAGAAGCCAATGAATCATTAAGAAAGACTTTTCAGGTAAAAAAAATGGCCACAAGAATTGAAGGGGTGTGAAATTGATTAAGGTGGACACAGATTTGAGAATCCTCACATAGTTGTAATTAAAACCAGCACAGGTGCTAGTAAATCAAAAGAAGATAGTGAGAAGAGAGACAGGCAAGAGTGAAAGCCCCGAGAACAGCAGCATTCAAATGTGGGATGAAGGAGATCAAAGAAGAATTTTTATAGAAGTGGGATAATCATGTGGCTAGTAGCTCAGAACACTGGATATATTTTTAAGAGGGAAGGAATCCTAAGCAATGTCAGAGGCTAAAGAGAAATCTGGTAAGATACGATGCACATACCATCTGCGCCATCTGGAAGTGGTTGTTTTTGGCCCTAGCCATGGAAATTTGTGAAGTGGTCCAGAGAAGACAGGTTGTGGTATATCCAGGGATGATCAGTAGGGGACGTACTCTGAGATAAGAATGAGGGGGACCATGAGGCTATGCTTCCTTGAGGTGGAGGAGGCTGGGAGAATGGAGAATGTGTTCAGCAGCCTTATCAGTGAAGAAAGGGCCATCTGTCCAGAGTAAAGGAAAGAAGTCTGGAGAAAAGACAACTTAGCTTTTGGTGAAGAATTCCGGCTCTGACATTATACCTCTAGTTGTCACTACAACTCTTAACTTGTGTTGTTGGAGAAGAAGCTTATCCTCTCTGAGTGTCGGTGTTTTCATCTGTAAAATGAGAATCTCAGTACATACCTCATGGAGTGTGGAATTAAGTAAGATCACTTCCATAAATCTGAGCATAGTGTTCATCCTGGAAAAGGTCTCTACAAATACTAGCTGCTATTGTTGTTGATGTTACTATTGATCTTGAAGACCATGGAGGAGACTGTGATTAAGAATTATTTGAGAGGTAGCGGGGCATGGTGGCATATGCTTGTAATCCCAGCACTTGGGAGGCTGAGACTGGAGGATTCAGGTCGCGGCCAACCTCAGCTACCTAGTGAGGCCCTCCGCAACTTAGTGAGACCTGGTTTCAAAATAAAGAATAAAAAATAGGGCTGGGGGTATAGTTCGAAGGTAGACCACCCCTGAGTTCAATCCCCAGTACTGCAAAAAATAAAAAAATTAAAAAAAGAATTATTTGAGAGGTAATTGATAAAAGACAAAAGATTGGCAAACGATATTGATAACTCAACTGGGATGAATGAGGGAGTGGCGTGGGACAGCATAGCATTTCCCCCAAAGAGTTTTGCTTGATTTCTATGTTTATGGTGGTTTAACATTTTCAGATATACTCTGTTATGACATGAGTTTATATCTACTTTTTTCACTGATATATTCTCAGCACCTAGATGACTTTGTCTACCCAATTTTTATTGGCTTAACAGAAGAGAAACAGTGATCAGTTGATTTTAAGACAGTGGTGGGTTTGTCATTTGAAGAAGTTAGTGATAATCTTGAAGATGGTGGCTTGATTGAATTTGAAGTTGATGCCTTTTCTTTCTTTCTTTCTTTCTTTTTTTGCAGTACTGGGGATTGAACTCAGGGGCATTCTACCTCCGAGCTATACCCCCGGCCCTATTTTTTTATTCTTTATTTTGAAACAGGGTCTCACTAAATTGTGGAGTCCCTCACTAAGTAGCTGAGGCTGTCCTTGAACCCAGATCCTCCGGTCTCAGTCTCCCAATTGCTGGGATTACAAGTGGGCGCCACCACGCCAGGCAAGTTGATGCCTTTTCTATCCCTGACATTTTCCTAAATATAAATGCCTTTATATGACAAAAAATGTCTTAGCAATAACCTACTTTGTATCATTCAAGTTGTAACTATTAAAACTAAAAAGGGAAAGACTACTGAGATTGTCTGTTAGTTTTTTGTTATTCTGACCAAATTACTCAACAAGCACAATTTAAAGGAAGAAAGATTCATTTGGCCTTATGGTTTCAGAGGTTCAGTCCATGGCCAGATGGCTATGAGTTGAACTATTATGGTAGCAGAACATGGTGGATGAAAGCTGCTCAGCTCATTGTAGCCAGAAGAGAGAGGGAGAGAAAGCGAGAGAGAGGGAGAAAGGAAGAGAAAGCGAGAGAGAGGGGGAAAGGAAGAGAGAGACAGAGGGAGAGAAAGAGAGGAAGAGAGAGGGAAAAGGAGGGAGAGAGAGGGAGAGGGGAGGAGGGAGAGAGGAGGGATGAAGGGAAAGAGAGAGAGAGAGAGAGAGAGAGAGAGTGCTCAAGATCATACCCACAGTGCCCCACCTTCTCCAGTCATACCTCATCTCTGAATCTTGCTATCTTGCTGCACTGGGGACTAGGATTCAACACATAACTTTTGTTAGGACCCTCCAGATCCAAGATAACATATAGTGGTGTGTGTGTGTGTGTGTGTGTGTGTGTGTGTGTGTGTGTGTGTGTGTCTTTAAGTGGCACAAATAGCCACTGGAAATGCTCTTGCTAATTTCTTTCACCCTCAAGGGTCCTTATTTGAAAACTGATGTTAACGAGATCTCTGTCATTGGATGAGATGACAAAATGAAATAACATTTTTAAATTGCCTAGTGTACTTCTTGGCACAGAATGAAAAATCAGTGTTTATTTCTTTCCTCTACTAGCTGACAGTGTTTGACTTGGGAAGAGATTCATGTAGAGAGTGTAACACAGAGGGCATCATGTTTGATTGAAATTCAGGGGCCATGAATTCTCATACCATCCATATACCTCATTATCTATGAAACCTTAGGCAATTCACTTAATATCGTCTATGAAATGGAGAGTAATAATTTTCCTACTTCTCCAATGAAATTATTATAAGGATAAATGACATCGGCATGAAGTGGCATACAAATGCAAAGCACCATTATTTTGGTCCTCAAAAATAGATATTCTTATCCTGGAAGGAGAGTCAACCAAGGAATTGAATAGTTTTAAGCATTTCCAGGTCCCAAAGCTAATGGCACAAGACACTCAGTAGCTACCTTAAAACACAATGTGCCACCTTTTACTTAGAGAACATCATAATGTTCAAATTTCCTCCTTAGTAGCTATCTGCTACTGGGTAACAAATTACACCCAAACTAAGTAGTTTAAAGCAACAAACATTTATTATTTCACAGTTTCTGTGAATCTGGAATGACATCAATATGTGGTCTGGGAATGCAGTCAACTGAAGCTGGCTGGGGGCTGCAGGATTTCCTACCAAGATGACACACTCATACGGCTGTTGGTGGGAAGCGCCTATTCTTCACTCCATGGACCTTCCCTCCTGGGATGGGAGTTGATCTCTTCTTGAGTGAGAAATCCAAGGGGAAGAACAAGGGTCAGGCATAGTTTGTTTTGTGACCAAATCTCCAAGGTCACGCACCACTTTACTTGTCAGAATCAAGTTATGTCCTCCCCCAGCAAAGGAGGTGAGGGGGTCGGGGATGAGGCTCCTCCTCTTGAAGGGAGAAGTGGGAAAGAATAGAGAGAACACTAATGAAAGAGAAAGACAGCTAGCAAAGACAAAAGCTGGGCTCTGAATCTGAGTTTTTCAACTTTATTACACCATAGCTTTTGTGTCTGAAAAGGGGAAGTTATAAATGTGGGTACATTCTGGGTTAAATGGCATTTCTTAAAATCTGGCATCTACCTAGTTAAAAGAACTTGTACAGGAGCCAGACATGGTAGCCCATGCCTGTAACTCCAGCACTTGGGAGGCTGAGACAGTAGGATTTTAGGTTTGAAGACAGCCTTAACAACTCAGTGAGTCTCTCAGCAAATTAGAGAGACCCTGTTTCCAAATAAAAAAAAATATATATATTTATGTATATACATATATACATATACATATACATATACACATATGTCTCACTAGGTTGCTGAGGCTGCCCATGAGTTGGCGATCCTACTGTCTCAACTTCTCAAGCACTGGGATTACTGGTAGGTGCCACCGCATCTGGCTCATGTCTTGTTTTTGACTGCACAACTACCATTTAGTAACCCTTAAAGTAGCAGTGCTGACTTGGAGTCTCTTTTGCAGATGCAGATCTGTCCCACTTAGAGGTGAGATTGTATACCTTTAAAACAACCAGATTTCTCTATTGTCAAAACCCAGGCATGATCGCCTGGGGCCCCCTGGGCATCAGCAGAAGCCCTGGCTGCCTGTGCTGCCCACATGATTAGCAGAGAAAGACGCAGCTTCCCTCCACAGGTTCCACCACTCATTCAAGTCCCTTCAATAGTTTTATTTATGCTTATTTATATGTTTTAATATTCTGTCTCCTATAATGTATAGTGTCTCTGGCAAGACAGAAAACAATGCCATGTACAAGTAGAAATTCAATAAATGTTAGTTAAATTTACTGAAGGATCTCTAATGCAAAGAGTTTAAATGCTTTCCAGAAAACAAGGTTTAGTATAAGGAATAGGGAGAGGAGCTGAGGGTTTGGATAGTAGGAGGGGAAGGAGTAGGGCATTCAGACAACAGGTTCACAACTACATGGGTTTAGGAAGGGCTTGGCTGCACCTACGGTGGACTAAAATCTTCAAAACGTGGCGGCAGCAGCTTGGTTAATGGCAAGATGAGCAAAAGAATGGGAAGAACATTGGAGCAACGTCTCAGACCCTGCAAAAGAAGGGCTCTACTCAAAGCTGGAGCTGGGACTGCTACTTTAAGAGTGAACGAGGGTTATAATGAGAAACCTTTCTGAGGAGATTTTAATTTGGAGAAATACCATGTTGTCAATTCATCACAGACATCTAAAATGCATTTGATGCCATTTGAGACGTGACTGCAGATTTGGCCAGCACTGACTGAGTTAAAACTTGTGTGTTAGACACCGTTCTTATGGCAACACATCGATGAGCCCACTTAATCTTCCCAAACGCTGCAGGAGGTCTTACTATTATTCTCCTTTTGTAGGAAATTAGTGTTCTTGGAGGTTATGCTCACTGTTCAAAGTCACACAGCTAGCAACGAGAAAAGCCGGGCTCTGAATCTGAGTTTTTCAACTTTATTACACCACAGTTTTTGTTTCTGAAAATGGGAAATTGCAAATGTGGGCACATTCTGGGTTAAATGGCATTTCTTAAAATCTGACATCTACCTGATTAAAAGACTGCTGTAAGATGATCTTCGAGCCTTCTTCAGTCCATGAAAAGTACCTTGCTCTTGACAACACAGCTGTACTGTGCTAGCATGGGCCATGGGCGGTAGTGGTGGTGGGGGTGGTTCTTTGAGTCTCTTCTGCAGATTCTTGTCTGTCCCTCTTAGAGGTGCAGTCCTTATCTCTCACCCTAAACTACCAGTGTTCTCTAGCATGGATGAATTTGCCCCACATAAAAGCTAATAACCACTAGTGTAGTGTAGTAACCACTACAACAATCAAATAGCAAAACTATTAAACTTCAAATAATTGATTAATCGTCATAACTTTGATGGAATTATCAATAGGCCAGTTTGGCATCTTTTTCACAATCCTTCCTTACCAGTTAGAAGTTACTCATTATTCTTTTCAGGAAAGAAAATATTTTTTCTTTCTTCTTTGTGTTTCTATATGTCCTTTGATTTCAGTCTCTGTCCTCAGGCTTTGGTGCCATTTGTTCCGATTTTCATTCATTCATTTGTATATTTATTTATTCATCCATACATTTATTTATTCACTAAACATCCACTCTCTATATATCCTTCCATTTCAATCTCTGCCCTGAAACTTTTGTGCCACTTTTTGTGTTTTATTTCATTCATTTATTCAACATCTGTTCTTTCCACATATGTTCACTGAGTATTTACTTTGTACTCAGTTCTGTGGATGCCGACATTGTATGAACAAATGTATTCCAGGAGACACGTATGAGGGCATTTCATGTAGGATGCATTGAAGATATAAAAGTTTACATCTCTCATATTGACTGGACTCTTATGTAGTTAGTTTACCCGTACATAATATACTATCAGTATATGCAACATATTGCTCATAAGGTTCATAAGGTTCTTTGTAGATGAGAGATGTGTCAACTCAAAAGGATGTTCATCCTGTTAATCTGTGGCTGGGTCTTCTCAGAAGCAGATTCCAAGGGAGGATTAAGCCTGCAAAAATTTTATTAAGGAAGATGTTTATCAAAGGAAATGCAGAGGGATCCAGGACAAACTGGGATTACTGTCATAACGCAAATCTAGCCCCAAAGGAGGGAAAGAACACTGTATGAGACCATCCCAGACTACTGTGCAACCTTTATCCTCATCATATCATCAGCATCATTATTATTATTATTACTATTATTATTATTATTGGAACTGCAGATTGAACATAGGGGCATTCTATGTGTAATTCTCCAAATTACACATCTACCCCTCAGCCCTTTATTTTGAAACACTCACTAAGTTCTTGAGGCTCTCACTGAGTTGCTAAGGCTGGCCTCAAACCTGTGGTCCTCCTATCTCAGCCTCCCAAGTACTGGGATTATAAGTGTACACCACTACACCCTGCTCCTAGCCTACTACATTATCTTAGGAAGAAGGGTCATTGGACAATGGAAAAGAGGACTTGAGTGTCCTCCAGAAAAGGGCCTGCCTTGGAATCTCTATTACCCTCGGTGGGTGGTCTGGAAGCAGCCCTGGAGGAGCATTTGCTGCTCAGCAGATGGGACCTTCTTTAGCTGTGCTTCCTGGAACCGCAGGTCTGTGAGGCACCTTATTAGGGGACCACTGTCTCAGAAGCCAGCACTCTAGGCCGAGAGGGCATGTCAGGAGGACATGTGCAAACCGGTTTAGTGCATTGTAGGAGAACTGCAATCATTTTGGCTGGCAGAATAGATGACAAAAAGGGAGAGTATCAAGACATGATACCAGAGATGAAACCAAATGACACTCTAACATGCAAACCTAAGGAATTCAAGTGGTGAAAGGAAATTAAAGAGTTCTAAGTAGAGAAAAGACTTAAATAGGTTTTTCCCTCCAAATCAGTCAGCAGATCAATGAGTTAAGAGATCGGGAGAGGAATTAAAGCAGCATGTGTTCTATGGTAGTGTTAGTGGTGGAAATGTAGAAGCTCAGAATGATGATCACTCAATCACCAGCCATGTGGGAGGAATCTGATTCCCAGGTCTCTGGCTTGGGGGGCGAGACAGGAGCTCTTCCTAAACTAAGACACAGATTTGGGGATCAGTAAGTTTTGGGTAGTGTGAAGTTTTAGTCTCTTAGACACAGTTTTACCTAGAACTCAACAGCAAACTTAAGTCTTAAGATGCAAACCTGGGAACTGTAATCCTGTCTTCCTCAGGAGTCACTTTTAAGGATCCCAGGATTCAGCCAGATGTCTTGAAACCCAAAAAGGGAGGGTGGAGGTGAGAATCTCATAAAGGGAGGGTGGAAGTGAGTGTGCTTTTCCTGTGCTTCTGCACCTCTTTTGACCTTTGCTACTTAGCAGAAGCCAGAACAAAGAAAACCAGCCACACATTAATGTGATGACTACATGATTACGAGATTCCAAAACATCTGTCACCGAAGGAACAAGGTGCCCTATTTTCCCCAGCCCTGTATCTCTGTGTCTTTGGGGGGAATTCCTTCTTGCTCTTTCTAAACATAGATGAGGAGTGAACTGCACACACCTGTCAAGATCCCCCTTATCTCTGAACTCATGATGGATGGTGAAACATTATCTGCTGTCCTTGACCCAGCCACACAGAGGATGCTAATAGAATCATCAAAATCTCAAGGAAAATAATGTGCTTTGGTTCTTCACTTGTGGACTTCATTTCCTTTTCTTTTTTTCTTCATGACTGGTGATTGAACCCAGGGACATTCTACCTGGGGGCTATACCCCCAAATATATTATTTAGTTTTGTTTTTTACAATAAGGTCTCATTAGATTGCTAAGGGCATCACTAAGTTGCTGAGGCTGGCCTTGAACCTGTGATCCTCCTGTCTCAGCCTTCCCAGGACTGGGATTACAGGCCTGTGCCACCATGCCCAACTTGAACTTCATTTCTATTGTTTAAGTTTCCTGATACTAATTTGGCAATATAAAAATTCCTGACCAAAATTTTTTGTGTAAACCACACAGTCTTTGGAGAGAGAAGAGAAGGTGACATCACTAAAATTCTCTGGGGGAGTGTAAAGAGGGTTATTTATTTATTTATTTATTTATTTATTTATTTATTTATTTATTTATTTTGTAGTACTAAGGATTGAACCCAGGGTCATTCTACCTCTGAGCTACACTTCCAGCCTATTTTTATTCTTTATTTTGAAACAGGGTCTCACTAACTTGCGGAGGGCCTCACGAAGTAGCTGAGGCTGGCTGCGAACCTGTGATCTTCCTGTTTTAAAATCATCTGCCAGTGCAAAGAGATGTGCCACATGCTACACACCACTCCTCTTCTCCATCTCCTCTTCCTCCTACTCCAGCCTCCATTTTTTTGTTGTTGTTGTACTGGGGATTGAACCCAGGAGCAATCTCCCTTCAAGCTCCACCTTGTCCCTGGAAATGGTCTCACAAAAGTTGCTGAGGCTGGCCTCACACCTGTGATCCTCCTGTCTCAGTGTTAGCCTCTCAAGTATTGCAATAACAGGTGAGCTCCACTGTGCCAGGCCTCCTCTTATTTTAATTCACTAAATCCCTCACAATCAGGCCAGGTTATTGTTCCAAATGAAATAATAGATTCCCATCTTGTTCAGCTTTAAACCCTAAGCCTGTACAATGGCCAACAGGGCTCACCACACACCGAAACATCCCTCCCTCTGGTATGTCATCCCCCACTCTTCGGCTCCCTACTCTCTTCCCCCCCTCTGGCCACACTGCCCTTCTTGCTGCCCCTTAGGGAGCTCTGTCAGTGCTTCTGACATGCCTGTATCCTCAGTACTTTAGTAGCTGAGACTAGAGGATTGCAGGTTCAAGACCAACCTCAGCAAATTAGCAAGACACTTAGCAACTTAGCAACACTCTATTTCAAAATATAAATAAATAAATAAATAAATAAATAAATAAATAAATACATGAATGTCTGGGGATATAGCCTGGAGGTAGAATGTACATGATTTCAATCCCCAGTACAAATAACACAAAAGTAACAGTGGGAGTTTCAAACCTCCAGTGGCTCCCAAGATTATTGGAAACCTTCCTGATGCCCAGGCTAAGCCACATACATGGAGGCTGTTGGAAAACTGGTGACACACATGAGCCAGCCACGGGCTCCATGGAGACTGCACACCAGATGTCTAACTGGAGCTTGCTGTTTATTAACATACACTGCTTAGCCATTCAGAAATGGGAGTTGATCAAAATATTGCAGATGATGTACCTTGAGAAATGTCACTGTTTGTCATGATTGCCTCTCCATATTTTTTCTTGATAGTTTGTTGTGCATATGCTAATTCCTGTTAGAAATTTGACACCAGCCACAGGTGGTGGGCTATTGGTAAATCTGTGTGCAGAGGATCTGGTGCATTGAGCCACATTTCCCTGCAGCCTTCTGTACTGCATATAACGTACATTTCTGTAGCAATCGGTTAAGAGCAGAGGAATTTGCTGGCATTTGCAGAGCCTTGGAGAGACCTTCTCTGGTCTCTTTCTCTGCCATTCTCCAGAGAGTAAAGCTCACCTGTGGGGAGCAGGTAATTATGCTGTCTCAGGAATCAGTGCTTCCCTCTGAGGACCACTGGAATGCAATTCATTTCTTTAGTCTTTCTTCTTGAGGATTAAGAAAGTCAACAGAAAAAGATTTTCTTCTCCACCAGGATTTGCCAGCCCTGAATGAGAGCTTCAGCATGAATTTTAATCGAGTATCTGTTTCTCAGCCCTGACTTTCCCATAATCAATTTCCTTTTGTTTATTAACTGAAAGCGAATACTAAGATTTTGAGAACTGATGATCCTAACGTCCAGAATTCCACCCAATCACATTTGGAGAGGTGCTGGATGTGCTTCTCCATAGAGCCCAAATTTATAGTAGAGATGTATTCAAATGTGGTATTTTTTTCCTTGTTAAAGTGATTCATTACTGGTTTCGTTAAGCAGGTCAGTTAATGCTATAAATTACAGAGTGGAGTAAAGTTTTCTTTTTATTTTGTATATGGGGGTGAGGGCACTGGGGATTGAGCCCAGGAGTATTCTACTACTGAGCTTCACTCTCAACCCTATTTTATTTTGTATTCTGAAATAGGGACTCATTAACTTGCTGAGGCCTCACTAAGTTGCTGAGGCTAGACTTGACCATGTGATCCTTCTGTTTCAGCCTCCCAAATATTGAGATTACAGTCTTAATTTTTTGCTTTCCTTCCTAGGGACAAACCTACATTGGAGGTGACATATATATGTAGATTTTCCTTAAATAGCTTTTTTCCCCCTACATCTTGGATTTTGACTTGCTACATTTTCCTGCAGCTACTCTATACCATTTCCCTTTATGAGGTGTGCGAAGGAGGTCATGATGCAGGGCCTGTGTTCACCTGCGTGAATCCTTGCATTATTCTGAGATTGGAACAGTGGGTGGAGAGTGTATCTGAAGAGGGCTAGACCTCTGTTTTAGCTAGGATTTAGCAAGGAGGTGTTAGTGTTTCAGAGGATTTACAGTTCTTGGCAAACATTGGACACATCTTTCTGGCATCGCATTCCATGTTCACCCTGCTTCTCCTGTCCACTAACTGTTTTAATTGCTGGGGCTGCGATGACACAGAACTCCACACTGAGTGGTATTAGCAACAGGAAGTAATTGTTTTGTAGTTCAGGAGGCTAGAAAACAAAGGTGCTCAAGATAGCAGATACCATGTGCCTCTGAGAGACCTGCTCCAGGCCTGCTTCCGAGTTATGGGATGTTCCTTGGCTTAAACCAGCAGAACCCCAGTGGTTGTGTGACATAAAGACTCTATGCATATATCTGAGTCCAAGTTTCCCCCAGTCCCATTGGATTAGCCAACCTTCCAATACGACCTCATCTTAACTAATTATATCCACTGTGACCCTATCTCCAAATGAAGTCACATTCTAAGATACTGGGGGTTCGGACTCCAACATAGAATGTGAGAGGTACATAATTCAACCTGTAACATTATTTGTTATCTACTGTTACCTATCAAGTGATCCCTGAACTTGTTGGCTTGCAATACCAACATTTATCTATCTATCTATCTATCTATCTATCTATCTATCTATCTATCTATCACATTTTGAACTGCGGATGGGACCCAGTGACATTCTACCTCTGAATTCACCCCAGCGCATTTTTATATTTTATTTTGAAACAAGGTCTGGCTAAATTGCTGAGGGTCTTGCTAAGTTGCTGAGGATGTCCTCAAACCTGTGATCCCACGTTCTGGGATTACAGGCATGTGCCACTGTGTCAGGAACAACATTCATTATCTCACAGTTCCTATGGGTTAACATGATGACCCAGTTCTGAGTTCCTCCTAAGCCTTCAGCCAAGGCTGTAGTCATCTTACGGCCCAACTAGGGTTGAGTCTGCTTCCAAACTCACTTAGGTGGTTGCAGGGCAGGATCTGGCTACTTGTGGGTTGTTGGAAGGAGGGTCTCGGTGTCTGGTGAGCTCCTGGCCAGAAGCATCCCTGAGTGTGGGAAGCTTACAACATATCGCAGCACATGGCAATCAGAGAACACAAATGAGAGGAAGAGAGAGTGTGTGGACCTCATGGATGTTGCAGTCTCTTCATCATCTGATCTTGGAAGCAGTAATAATGTTCATATTCTAAGTGTTAGAAGTGAGTCGTCAGATCCAGCCCACATCAGCGAAATTACCCCAGGAGTGAGTTCCAGGCAGCAGGGAAGTCGTTTGACAAGCTTCCCACCTTGACTGTCCTCTGAGTCATCCTTCCTTTTTTGAGAAAACTGAAGTGTGTTTGCACCTGGTGGTCTCCTGGCCTGCTCCCTGCCAGTAGAAGTTCAGGGTCACTGACCTCTTGTCATGTTTTATGTCTCTGCTCCTTTTAGTCAATAAGGGTGGTGTTTCTGTTGATGTCATTTCCTCAAAGCCTTTGCAGAGTTTCTGTGAGTCTCATTTGGGTTTAATGTAGTTGAGAAAAGTCACACCCATGAATATCTTCTAGAAAAGCCCTTCTGTGTCTTTAGGTCCTGACAGAAGGCTGAGGGACTTTGCCCAGACTTTTCCTAAAGAGCCTATTATTCCAAAGAGACAATCTGGGTCTATCCACACCCTCAATCTGGGTGTAACCACACCCTAGATCTCTTTACAGGGCCTTTGTGGGATGGAAGGTCACTCTTGTCCTTTGAGCTTTTCAAAGTCTTAGCCAAAGGATATGCAGTCTGAAACTATGGGAAGTAGAACCTGTGGATAAGGAGGGATGATTGTACTTAGAAAACATTTCTTGTTTTTTTTTTTCTCGTGCATTGTAAACATACATCTTTGTTAGGTACAAATTAATAACGACATATGTGCCCACATTTCTCATTTGACCCCTTCCCTAGATTCCCACCCTGCTCCCTCCCTCGCCCTCCCTCCATCTCAGTTCGGTTTAGTGAGTGACCTTGATGTACATTCGGGTGCCCCTCCCCCCACAACTCCCTTCTATCCCCTTCGGTTAAATCAACTTCTTTGTTTATCAAGGGTCTCTCCTTTTCCATCTGGAGACCCTCTTATGCCCCATCTTCTCCCTCGCATCTGCATATTAGGGAGAACATATGCTTCTTTACTCTTTGTGACTGGTTAATCTCACTTAACATAATATTTTCCAGTCGCATCCATTTCCCTGCAAAGAACATGATTTTGTTCTTCTTTATGGCTGAGTAAAATTCCATTGTGTACATATCCCATAGTTTTGTAATCCATTCATCTGTGGATGGACATCTTGGCTGCTTCCATAGTTTGGCTATTGTGAATTGTGCAGCTATAAACATAGATACACATGCCTCGGTCTGGTAGTTTGGTTTCCATTCTTTTGGGTAGATACCCAGAAGTGGTATTGCTGGATCATATGGTAGGTTCATTCCCATTTGTCTGAGGATCCTCCATACTGTTTTCCACAGTGGTTGCACAAGTTTGCAATCCCACCAACAATGTATTAATGTTCCCACTTTTCCACATCCTCGCCAGCATTTGTTGTTGTTTGTGTTCTTGATGATTGCCATTCTGATTGGAGTTAGGTGAAATGTCAGAGTAGTTTTGATTTGCATCTCTCTGATTGCCAATGATGTGGAACATTTCCTCATACGTTTATTGGCCATTTGTATTTCTTCTTTTTTGAAGTGTCTATTTAGATCCTTTGCCCATTTTTTGATTGGGTTATTTGTTTTCTTGGCTGTGATTTTCTTGAGTTCTTTGTATATCCTAGATATATGACCCCTATCTGTAGAGTAACTGGCAAAAATCTTCTCCTACTCTGTAGGCTCTCTGTTGAGGTTCTTGATAGTTTCCTTTGCTGCACAGAAGTTCTTCAGTTTAATGCAATCCCACGTATTGATCTTCCTTTGAGTTGCTTGTGCTTTTGAGGTCTTGTTGAGAAAGTTTTTACCTGTGCCTATATGTTGAAGTGTTGGTCCTATGCCCTCTTCAAGTAGCTGCAAGGTCTCCCGCCTAACTTCCAGGTCTTTGATCCACCTTGAGTTGACTCTTGTGCAGGGTGAGAAAGAGGGGTTTATTGACATTTTTTAATCTTAGCATTTTTTGCTATCTGCAGAGGCTCAGGAGATTTTAAATTATGGAGCCTTTCTGTTTAACAGTTCTTCCTTCAATATGTCACTCTTACAGTTTACTGTCAGCAGCATGAAAAATTAGATCTCTTAGGTGAGATCGCTAAGTTCAGGAGTGCTGGTCAGGGCAGAGTTGCGACACAGTTATATTTGGCAGCCCCTCCCACACATGTGTGGGCGTCCTCCTCTGGTACCCCCTCTCTTGCCTGCCTGTCCTCCTCCACCACTGGCTTCATCCACCTTTGCAGTTTCCAATTCATGGGCCAAAATTTCTACACCTCCAATCTAACAAATGTATTGATTCTGATAGCCCAAATAAATTAAATTTGATTCCTGAGACACCTAGAGGTCTACTATGGCACAGATTCATCATGTAGGCAAACCGTTGATAATGCTTTTGTAGGGTAATATGTTATTCCCATTACCTTACTTCATTAAAATGTATAAAGTAGTATTTAAGGAGTGGTAAACTGGGAGTGGTAGAGAACATGCCTGTAATCTCAGTACTTTGGAGTCTGAGACAGGAGGATCACAGTTTCAAAACCAGCCTCAGCAACTTAGGAAGACCCTGTCCTTCAAAATAAAAAATAAAAAGGGCTGGAGGTATGGCTCAGAGATAGGATGCCCCTGGGTTCAATCCCTAGTACCAAAAATAAAATAAAAAGGAGTGATACGAAGTTACAACTCTTATGATTTCCACCTGGATAGCCTTACCTGCTACTAATTTTACCATTTACAAAGAACTTTCAGTAACTCATTTGTACTTCTCAAATGTCCTGTGCAGAAGTTGTCTTAAACTGGGGAGTTCAGAAGTTTGGGGACTGAGGCTCAGAGGGGTAAAATTTGCTATCAGTTGTAGGACCCTGGTGGTATCAAGTGCCACTCGACAGCGGTATGTCCTGCTCTGCATCCTATATGTCCCTATAGGACAATTGAAAGGATGTAGGATATGGAGTGGGAGGTCATGATGGATTTTTATTAAGATTTTTACTACCTGGGGCTGAGTTGCTTTGGTATCATCTAGTGTGCCCATTGCACACTACAGCTGTTGCCATCCTCCAGAGTGTGTATTTTGTTTGGTTTTGATCTAGCCCTGGATGCCCTCCGGGATGCCCAGAGACGCCCATGATCACACACTGCCTCTCCCGAGCCTCTTCCCTGGCCTATCATCGCATCTATAAGATAGAGTTTGGCTCTGCTTGCTAAATGCACTGACAGCTTTCAGTAGTGGATACAGGCACCTGCTGAAGGTTCCGTGGTGTTTGTAGTTGGTGCCCAGTAGCACATAAACTCTGAGCCTGAAGGAAAAAAGAAAAGAGAGAAGGTTGTCATAGAATTCTCTCTTCCTGTGGATTCATCATTTTGGCATCTGTGATCATTTGAGACTCACAGAAAACTGCTGACCTTGGGATGGAATGACACACAAGTCAAGTCTATCTCTGCTATAGACTTGACTCGGCATATTGGGGGAGTGTGAAAGGGACCTGAAGAATGCTTAGTCCACATATGTATGTATGTATGTATGTATTCATCTATATTTTCATTTTTTGGTACTGAGGATTGAACCCAGGGGCATCCTACCTCTGAGCTACACCCCCAGCCCTATTTTATTATTTATTATGAAACAAGGTCTTGCTAAGTTACTGAGGGTCTTGCTAAGTTGCTGTGGCTGGCCTCGAACCTGCAATCCTCTCACTTCAGTCTCCCAAGTACTGGGATTACAGGCATGTACCACCATGCCCCGCTTGGTCAGTCCTTTTATTCATTGGATAGATGAGGAAACAGAGACTCAGAGTCTGGAGGATATGACATGACCTTGCAGTGTAGCTGTGTCATGGTAAACCCAAGCACAGATTCTAAGTTAATCTTTCTGAGTTCACTCATTGCATTGCATTGCATTGCATAATGTTTGGGAGTTTTAATGGTAATGTAACTATTGTCAAATAATTTATAAAAATGGCATTATTGTATTATTATTAGTTTTGCAACCAGCCTGCCAGCTGAGGTTCCAGAGTCCGTCTCAACCCCTCAGGGGTCCACGTGTGGTGGCCAATACCCACATCTCCTCCATAGCCTTCCTGCTGTCTTCCTCTCTATCCCATCCTAGTATCTTCCTTCTGCAAGAGGGCTGCATCCCATCCTCCTGGAGTTGCTATTATCCTCAGCCATATACCTCCTTACATAGTATTTCTTTTTAGTCTTTCCCACTTTCCTACCCTGACCTCCCCCCACTCCTGAACATGCTTCCACTACTCAGACCTCACTTTCTGCTCCTTTACCTGCTAACTTTCAGCCACTCTGCCTGAGCACCAGCCTTGGGAACAGCTTCCCACGTCCACAGTAGAGTTAAGCACACTAGAAATCAGTTGGCATTGCTGGCTACCATGTTGTTAAATGACTTGTGCCCGGGGTCTGCTTGTGAGAAGGAGGAAGACAGTATATCAAGAGTTTTGACATTTTCTCTTCATCTGTCCCCTAGGCTTAGAAGCACCACACAGGAACAGAGCCATTAGTGCAACAGTGCCACAGACACTGTGATAGTGCAAGCAGGCCTGACACTAATAACCCAATAACAACCCTTAACCCAAGTTAAAGGCACTACCTTCAATAAGACCCCCACTTCAGACATCAGCTGGGAGCTCTGGGGACTTAGACATCTGCACTCTGACAAACTACCTATAATCTTAGAGGTTCACGCTATGACCCCAAGCTCAATAATTCATTAGAATGAATCACACGATTCGGGACAAAGCTACACGTTTGATTATAGTTTTATTGTGATGGATACAAAGCAGGACCAGCCACATAAGAAGGCACAGAGGACAAGGTCTGGGAGGGCCCGACACAGAGAGCTTCTGTGCCCTGTCCTGGTGGAATCAGGACACACTACTTGACCTGGAAGCTCAACAGAAACCTGTGTCCAGAGTTTTTATTATGATTTCATGACTTATGTATGATTGTTTGGCTCTTTGGCTTTATGATGGAACTCAGTCTCCAGTTTCTTTTTTTCCCCTTAAGGTTGGGCTGGTACTATTTAGCCTCAACTCTCAAATCACCTGGTTGATCTTTCCAGAATGGCTAACTAGCCATGTCAAGAAACTAGGGACTCTCATGAGTCACTTCACAAGCATAAACTGTCAAGTTTCAAGCCAGGTGTGGATTACATGCCTGATTCAAAGTAGTTAGAAGGAAGAGACAGGAGGATCACAGAGTTGAGGCCAGCCTCAGCAACACTGTGAGACCCTCAACAACTTGGCAAGACATTGTTTCAAAATAAAAACTAAAAATGGCGAGGGGTATAGCATGGAGGTAGAGGGACCCTGTGTTCAATCCCCAGTACGAAAACAACAAAACAAAACCTAAGTCTACCATGAATAGCAAAGATACTTCCATCATTTGAGGAATTCCAGTGGCTAAGGACCTCCACCCAAAGAGTTGGGGAAAAGGCCAAACTATTTATTATACAGCAGCTACATCAGAAATGTTTCTTTCAAGTGATTAAGATTAAGGAGAAGGATATAAGCACTCCTAATATTTCAATATTTCCTAGGTATATTCAAATACATTATCTCATTTTATCATCCAGACATTCCTATGAGGAAGATGTTATTGATGTATGTGTTTTTAGATGGCTAAATAAAATAATATCATTATACGTGAACATCCAACTATTAGCAATTGGTGTTGGGCTTAAAAATCAAGCTTTCTGTCAATTACAAGCCCTTTGAATATAGAATAGTTGGAGGAGATAAGATTAAGGACAGGGATGCTCTGAATACTTAATGGGGTTTCTTATCTGAAAACAATGCAGGGCGGGACTAGACTTGTAGAGGATAGGACAGTGGAGGAGAAATGTGAGGATTTTGGAATCAGGTTTCTTCTCAATGTGGCAATTGATTCCATTTATGGTTTTCCTCATGAGTTAATTCAGAAAATATCATGTGTGTACTTTGTGTCAAAGCATTAAAAACACAAGTATGCAAGCATTAAAAATACAGAAATTATTTCTGTAATATTATTACTGAATAATATATGTAATATTATAAGATATTACATAGCTTTTTAAAATAATATTCTACAGAAGGAGCTTCTTTTTTAGCTCCCAGGGGGACAGTAAACAGAAGATTGCAATATGACATGGACAGGCATCCAAGTAGGAAGAAGGGGTTGGGGGAAGAAAGTAGCCCCAAAAAGTTGGAGGACAGAAGGCAGGAGAATATAACCACCATATGAGCCAGATATACCCTCCTCAGTTTCTTTCCCAAAGAATTGAAGTCAGAATACTATAGTGATGCATGCGTACCAATGTTTATAGTAGCACAATTCACAATAGCCAGATTATGGAACCAACCTAGGTATCCATCAACCTAGGTTGGATACAGAAAATGTGGTATACACACACAATGGACTTGTACTCAACCATGAAAAAGAACAAAATTATGTCATTTGCAGAAAAATGGGTGGAAATGGAGAATATTAAGCTAAGTGAGTTCAGTAGACTAGTGGAACAGGATTGGGGGAAGGAGAAAGGGAAGGGTAGAAAGAAGGTATGAGGAAGGAAGCAGATCAAATATTATGTCTACCTATGAAGGTATCACTACCAACCTTATCAGCATGTATGGCAAGAGAAGAGGGGCTCAGCCAGATAAGGTTAGGAGGGAACCACATCAAGAGCTGTGTGTGCATACATGAATATACCACTTGGAATATCACTATGATGTGTTCATAAATGTATTAAATGGCACTATGATGTATGGTGTATATTGCACCAACAAAATTCTTAAAATATAAAAAGAAAGAAGAAGGTGATAAAGATGAAGAAGAAGAAGAAGAACAAGAAAAAGAAGAACAAGAAAAAGAAGAACAAAAACAAGAAACACACACACACACACACACACACACACACACACACACACACACATCAGGAATTCACAGGCTTCCAGTGGTCTAGGTGAACAGAGAAGGAGTGCAGCCTAATACATCCTAGTGATGCCTCACAGCCTAGCTCTTTGCACAATCCTTGTTACATTATCTTTGCCTACTGTGGCTGGAATCCCCAAAGGATTCATAGAGTTACCCCAAAAAATGGGAGTTAGGATGTGAGAGTACAGGCCTCAGCAGTGGTGTGAATATATGTATGTATTAGGGACTACTTCAAGTTTTTCATCTGTGAAATGATGACGTTGGACTTAGATGATCCCCGGGGCCCTTTATGGCTCTAATATTTCATTGTTTTGAGATTTTATGAAAATTTTTTTGCAAAGCAAATGAATAGTGTAAATAAGATTATAAGGAGAATATTTGCCTGCATAAAGGACTGAACTGTTCTGAAGCACACTGGGAGCATTAATTTGCATATAAACAATGCAAATTCTACATAAGCAGAGGAGGCTTGTTTTCTTAGGTGTTTTGGTAAGTTAATTACAAATCAGTTCTGTCAATTTTGCTAGACTCTGTGTATTAGGAAAGAATGGAGGCACATTCATTTTAAATTCCCTGTACTTTTGAATGTTCATAACTTCTGTTCATAATACCTGACTTTCCTCTGAATTATCCTGTATTTTCTTTATCCGCTGCGTTATAAGTATATGAGCTTTGTTTTTCCAAGAAGCATTTGGATGAATTCTTAGTGTGTTTATCAGAGGTCAGGGATGTCAGCCAAATTCCACCTTCAGGCACCTGGAATCTGCATATGGCAGGGACCAGAGCCATGCCTGAACTTGTAACCCCCAAGGTCTTATGTTCTCTCTGCATCTGTCTCTCCTTGTGCATTTTAGTGTTGTTTCCTCCCCACTCCTTGTATCACTCTACACAAAATTCCACTAAAAACTAACTTTGCAAGTATTTTGTTTGTTTAGATAGTTGAATTTAAGATTTGAGTGTCATTCAGACATAGCACTGTGCACAGTATAACACCATTTCTCTGGCTAGACACTCTGTGCCTCATCCCCTTCTCCCACATTCTCTTTCTCTTCTCCCCTCTGTTCCCCAAACCCCATCCTTCTTCTGACTTCTTTCATCTCAGAAATAGAACACACTGTCCCCTTATCTTTAGCACAGAAGTTTTCTAATAATCTCTTTCGACTCCAACATTTTCTTGAGGTTTTGTTCTCCATTCCCAAGTGGCCGCTGAAAAAATCCCAAGTATGTTTTCTTGTACCAGAGTGAATTCAGAAAAGGATATCCAGAGAAGGCATGCTCCTACTAAGGAACAAGCAAAGCTAAGAAAGAGCCTGGCATGGTAGCGCATACCTGCAATCCCAGTACTTGGGAGACTGAGACAGGAGGATCGCAAGTTCAAGGACAGCCTCTGAGACTCTTAGCAACCAAGCAAGTCCCTGCTTTAAAAATAAACAAAAAATAAATAAATAAAGGCTGGAGGTGTAGCTCAGGGATAGAATGCTCTTGGGTTCAATTCTCAGTACAAAAAAAAAAAAAATCTAAGCAAGTAAAAGTGCAGGGAATAGCTTCCAGGCAGATGGAACAATACAAGTACACAAGGCAAATTTAGAAGCCTCTAGTAATTCTCTGGAATCATGGAATGTAGTATAATACCAAAGGGATTAGTGACAAAAAGGGCACTGGAGATGGTAGCAGTTAATCATCAATGACCTTTGTGTTTTATATGAAGACATTTTTATTTCTAAGGGGTGATGGAAACCCAGCAAAGCACTGAAGTGCCAGTGCGATGAAGTAGCAGAGCTGTTGCAAGGATGCTGGGTAGAAGACTGGTGCCAGGTCAAGGGCCTGGGCTAGGGCTTGGGTCAAGGGATGCAGAGAAAGTAGCACATTTAGGAGAAAAATGGGAATCTAACAGGTTTGTAATTGATTGGCTGTGGACTAAGGGAGAAAATGGAACCTGCCTAGGAAAACCCTGAATTTCTTCTTTAAGTTAAGGAATACAGGAAAAGAAAGAATATGAACTGGGAGATGTTCAAGTTTGGAATTCGAGTTTAACTTGGGTTATCATTGTACTATACTGGTATCTTTAGCAGAGGCTCCAAATCCTTGGATATCATTCACTTTTTAGGCAATGGCTTAAGCAAGTTCAAAATCATGACTTTTAGCAACATGGCTTCCGGGAGTGCCTGGAGCACGACTCCTCCTCATGTAACAAATATGGCCCATATCACTTCATGTGAGCCATGGCCCGTGGTGGCACTGTCCTTCCCCCTCCTCCTCCCCACTTTGGTCACTGTTACTTGCTATCTGGCTACATACATACTGGGGATTGAGCCCAGGGCCATTCTACTTCTGAACTATATCACTAGCACTTTTTATTATTTTTTTTATTTTGAAGCAGGGTCTTGCTAAGTTGCCGAAGCTGTCCTCGAACCTGCAATCTTCCTGTTTCTGCCTTCCAAGTACTGGGATTACAGGCTTTATAATGGCTGAGAATGCTCTGCTTTGTTTATTGAAAGTTTAAATTTAGTGTGGGCCAAATAAATTGCTAATCCCCCCTTCCTCCAGATACCCTCTTCTAACACTCAGTTGAACTGCCTCCTCTCCCCACCCCCATCTTGATGATGTCTCAGGAAGACTGCATACATTTCTGGTCATTTTTGAGGGTGGGATCATTTTCAGCGGTTCTTCTGCATCTACATTAAGACTCCTGTCCGATACCTAGGTCAGAGCATCTCCTCTCTTCTGAGCCTTTGTGGGCCAGAATGTGGGCAGTAGAAAGGGCAGGAGCTTTTTGTACTTTACTGGTCCTGTGGATATGGTTCTCACCTGGCTTGTCTTGCAGGCCACCCCATCCCTTCTCTGCCAGAGCTCCATAAAGAAGGGCTGGAGCTTATAAAAGTTAGATGAGCTACTCAGTTCCCTGACGCAGAAAGTTCTCTTTTGGGAAGGTGTGTAGGTGCTCATTCCAGACAGTTCTGTTGCTTTCTACGTGCATTCCAGCATCCCAAGAAAAGCTCTATTAACATCTAGTTTCCTCTTAGAAAAATAGCAAATATGAAACAGAGGCCATATGATCATCATGTTTCTGGATATACTTATATAAAATAAGGTGAGCTATATGACTGGTACATATGTGCTGAATACATTGAAAATGTCTCTTTCAGTCGAATAGATTTAAGACTCTGAGAACAAAGATCATCCTTCATCACAAATAGAAACAGTGCAAAGAATTCTTTTTCCCTATGCCTCTCTTCAACTTTCTATTTAAGGAAATTTCTGAAAATGCATGAATTATGCAGTTTATCTCTCAGATGAAAAAGAATTTTCTTCCTGGATTGGATGGCTGCATATTTATTAATAGCAGTAAAAAATTTCCACGTTCTTTTGTTCCAAGTGGGATGCTGACTAAAATATGAAGGCGCCATTCCAACAATGATAACAGTAATGGGTGGATAATTATAAAAGCTATATGGAATTGAAAGGCATTTTAATTTGTCATTATTTCTGTGTTCAGAAAGGATCTGAATAATTATGCTGACTATAAAAAGGAAGCCAGTGATATTTTTCCTCATTATGGGATTAAGTTCTTAATATACCACTTTTACTATAAGTTACAACTAAAAGCCCTCTGGTCTGATTTCCTCTGATGATATAATTCTGACTGAAGGCTGCTGGGCAGTGGATGCATCTGGTCTTGTTACTGTTACACAGGGATGCTACACTTTAAGCTTATTTCCATTTGAAAAGTGTTCATCTTTGCAGTTCATCTAAATGAAATTATACTTGTTTGCTCCATGTGAACTCTCAACCTTTATATCATATTAATTCACAGAAATGACAATGACTAGAATTTCCTTAGGTCATGACCAAATGGTGACAGAAACTGAATGTAAGATTTTAAAGCAGGACTTTAAAAACGTTATTAAAAAGTAACTTTGGTTACCAGGGTCATTCCAAAACAAAATTTCAAAGCTACTTTTTAAAATGCATGTAGTCTACATTTTCTTTTGGTCTGAATCCAGCAGAATTTAGATTGTTCTTCAGATCCTAAGAATATTCTGTGACAGCACTTTTCTTGGAAAATGAGATTTCAAGATATGCTGTGTATTTCTAGGTGAGTGAGAGGAGTTTCCTTTGTAGACTTTGAATTTTCACTTAACAGATTGCCATTAAGAAATGTGAATCTTAGTGATGAAAGACTGGGAAATCTGTGAAAGGATTCTAACCTGCTCCTACATTTCAAGCACACTCCTCCCTAAAGTACAGCTTTAAGGCTCATAGTCAACTTCTAGAAGGTACCATTTGGATAGCCTGGTTTCAGCCAGAGCAGATCAATAATGTGAGATCTGCACACATTGTCAGCAAGCTCTTTTGCCTCTTGACTTTTATTTTTTCAGGCTTCAAATTCTGCATCTTAAGAGTTGTGTGATAAT
Source organism: Graphiurus murinus (assembly GCA_004027655.1). NCBI lineage: Eukaryota > Metazoa > Chordata > Mammalia > Rodentia > Gliridae > Graphiurus > Graphiurus murinus. The sequence continues at coordinate 26,807 of PVLC010007097.1, read as the reverse complement.
GAGCCATAATGCAGTCTTGAATACCCTCAACATGGGGGGAAATTGCACATATATTAAAGGTAACTGTGGTGACCAACTTGTGATGTACGATAAATCTGAAATTTATTGACACTTAAGGAGGCATTCAGAAATAAAGATAGCTAGCAATTATTTAAAATCAGCAATATGATCAATACTTTTTGGGGAAAAAAAAGCCAGAAGCATTTTTTCCTATTTACCTAACAGAAAAGTCTGAACGAATGGACTGAAGGCAACGTTAATTTGAAATCTAAGTGTTAGTTATAATGTTCTTCTCTGCTCAACAAGGTATGTAGTTATACCTGGAGCATAAAATTGGTTGTATGCAGCATGCCGTAAGTAAGAATAAATGTATTATTTTTATTTTTACAAACATTTGGAATGAGTTTTGTGTGTGGATTGAGAGTATAGAGATATGTTTTCTTCTACATATGTGGAGATGGCATTGCTAATTGAGTGATTATATACACAGGTCACTTAACATCTAAAAGATTAACCCTATCAAGTTGGCTTTACTTAAATGTGATGGTTGAAATGATGTAGAGGTAAGGGTGGATAGGGCAGAGAGAAAGCAAGAGAAGAGGGGATGTTGGAATGTGTAATTATGAAAGAAGGTAAGACTATGTTTCTTTCTGTCTATAGCCTGAAGAATAAGTAGTGAAACATCAATCAAGAGATAAGAAAAATAGTGCCAGCGGTTCTCTGCTGTGAAGAGTTGCTTATCAACCATCAGAGGAGGCGTCTTTCTTGAACAATGAACATTTCTTACAAGGACTCACAGATTAACATATGATTACTCTTGATTTTGGAAAGTGAATGAGATTTCTTTCTTTTTCTTTTTCTTTTGTGGTAAGTTATGATATTTGGATGGATTTTAAAATATTCTTTCCTGATAACATATTTAGCACATGTTCTAAATTATTATCCTGTAGCAAATAGTTGGAGCATTATTCAAACTTACAAAGAGTGGAAACGTTCTAATTTTGATTTATTCTAGATTTCCTTAGAGTCTAATTATTCTATGAAATCTTTGATGGTTGGGATGTAAATCACCTCTATCCGAAATGAACATTCTTTCATCATCATGTTGAACATGATTGGTGACCACATGCACAAAATCAGAACAAATCACTCTTTGTGGATGACACATAATGGACAAATACCAATTTTTCGCCTTTGAACCAGGCCTCCTGTCCAGAGGTGAACAAGGCAGAAGTAAAGGGAGAACCGTCACCTTTTTCTTCTGATCATTCAAAGGACAGTTTCTCACAGTGAAGTCAAGTCCTCTTTGCAAGCTGCCAAATCGTAGCTTAGGAAAAGAATTAGTCTGCTTGCATGATGAGCCTCCTGAGCAGAAATGTTTTTGCAGCAATGGGTCTTGGTAAAAACTTTTCCTATAGGCTTCTAAAAGAATCATCAACCCCACAGTGGGATGGCCTGAAAGGTGGGCTTTCCCTGGGGGCCCTGACAAAGAGAAGTGAAGAAATCCTGAAGAAATGGTGGCCACGGTCAGGACCAGGTCCCTTAGTTCTTCTACTTCTCATCCTGCTGCAGAGTCACTTTAGAAAGAAAACTCTTCCCCTCTGGTGGGCAGCATCTCTTAGTGCACATCATGAAGTCCTTTCTCTACGTTTGCTTCCTCTCCTCGATGACCAGAAGTGGTGGCTTGCAGCCTGGCTAGGAGCTGTGACATTGAGCTTCTGTTGCAGAAGCTGCCAGTGCTCCAGCTCACACCGGGCTGAAGGTAGCCCTTTGCACCTGTGATCACAGCAGTTGATCTCCAGGCGTCAGGCTTTCTCTGGACATCCACTATTTTCCGTAGAGAGCCAGGGTGGTGACAACTCAGTGAGCAATAAATGAAATGACACAGAAGTGCACGGTGTTGTTATTAAGGTGCCCGTCTGTCCCTTGAGGAGGGCCGGCTCAGGAGGGGCCAGGACTGCCATCTCCTCCATGTGCTGCCCTGCAAGAAAAAAGGCGGGTTTAATGGGAAGAAGTCTATTTTGCGGTTTTGAAAAGAAGCACATAACAGTTACAAACCTTGAGTGATGCTTTTCTTCAAATGTGTAAAATAAAGCTTTATTTGTCAATTCTGCTGTAAAATAAGCATTGTCTGAGTTAAAAAAAAAATCTTTGTTTTTGTTTTTGTTTGTATTTAGTGACTGAGCCCAGAACTTGAGTGTTGTGTGTTTATTTTTCTAATAATCTAACATAGAAAATTCTGCGAACATAGATTTCTTTTGCTTTACAAACTCTGCCAATCCTTTTATAGACAAGCTTCTAGCTATAATAATCAGATTATTTCAGAGTTCCTCATCTAAATACTGCTGCTCTTTGGCAACCTGCCAAGTGAAATTGAGCACCTGCCAGAGGTTGGGTTTGTTTTGATTATTTTCAAATTTCTTTATTTTTGTCCATGCAGATAAAGGAATTGTTCTTCCAGTGTACCATGGAGATGACATGTTCAGCTTTATGCAGGAAGGGTTCATAAATGTTTGTAATTTGGGAATCCTTGAATAGAAACATCTCTCCTTAGGAAGCTCCCTGTTTCTTGTTGTTCTTGATTGTTTGCTTTGGTGTGGCTATGAGTGTTCAATCAAATCCTATCTAACTTTTTTTGTTATTATGAGTAGATGGGAGTGGGTGTAAGGTAAATATTTGTCACATGACCTGTTAATTCAGGAGAGGAAGGAGACCCATGCAGACCAAGCTATGCTCCTGTCCCATGGTCCCATTAGTCCTGAAACTTCTCTCAGAGAGACACCTGATTATAGCAGATGAGAACCTGAGTTGCGGGATTATCTGTAAACAAGGGAACTTAGGGAGAACCTTATGTATTTGGAAGAGGGAAACTATCCAAATGATCAATATTTAAAGTTCTTTTGCTATTCCACAGTACTTGGAGTGATGTTAACTAAACTAACCACATAATCCTTTTAAAAGTTTTGCTTCAATGAGGAGAAACATAATTCAAAACTAACAAAGCACAGGAGCCTAATGGATCCTTATATTAGAGTTAAATTATATTTAAAAGGATGGTTGAAATAGTCTTATTATTTTTTTCTTTTCTGGTGGTCCTGGGGATGGAACCTAGCCACTCTGCCATGAACTACACCTCTAGCTCCAGTGTATCTTTTTAAAGACACAAATCACTTTTACAGGACTGGTCGTGACAATTCAAATTCACTCTACAAAATGGTCTTCCTCTCCCGTGCAGAGAAAAGCTCCAGGCTAGCACCTGTGCCAGTGGCCACAAGTGCCAGGGTAGTGAAACCCAAATTAATGAGCTTTACTTATATACAGTCTCCACAGCCCAGTGAACTAATAAATACAGTCATAAAGCAATCTGCTAAGTAGCTAGGACTATAGAGATCCCTTCTGCTGATAAAAGTAGTCGTAAAACTCTCCTCTGCTATTGCTGGACTACAAAGACCCATAGAATTTGTTTTTCATTTACCTCTTAGATGACATGCAAACATAAATTGCACCTGCAAGGACTGTCGCACCTTTCCACTGAAGTGCATCTGCTAGGCCGACCAGACCAAAAGACACAAAATACCAGATGCATGCAAAAGCAAGTTCTCCTGCAGGGAAATCTGAGCACTGATGAGGAAGGTCCTTTACATGAGGTATTTCTGACAGGTCGGTGTGAGCATTGAATAAGAAAATAACCTTCCTAAACCACCAGGTAAAAAAATTACTACACTCTCTACATTCCACCCAAGCTAAATATCCATTATTTGTTTGATCAACTTGCCCAGGGAAATAATTGTTCTTCTTTTGTGACCAGAATAAAAAGGGTCTGAACAACATTTTATTTTGGGAACGCTTTCTGTTCTTTTTCTGATTCTTACCTGATTGATTCATACTAAAGGCATGCTAAACTACCTCATAGGTTTATTGTATGGATTATCTAATTAATAATAAATAGCAAATGCTTAAAAATACAAGTTTCTATGTAAATGCCACCGTAATCTGCTTCTAGCATAAGATATGCATGTCAAATCAACTGTCTGGATATTTCATTGTCTTATTCATGTTTATTCATTTGGCTTGAAATTTAATATATGAAAACAAAATGAAATCGTGAGATTCCCAGCATAGACTGAGGACTTCAAACCCAGCACCAACAGATTAAACCTAAACATGGAAACCAAACACACCTAAAAGCAAAACCCAACATTTTCAAATTCTCAAAAGGTGGAGTCAGCATTGGCTTTAAAGGGAATGTAAAGTAATTGTGTATTATAATTGAAAATGCCCACCATGTCAATGGTTTATGTAAAAAAAAAAAAAAAAAACGGAGTGGGTTTATAATTTCACGCATAAAGCACATTGAGTGACAGGGTATTGGTGATCCACATGTGGCTGACACCTGCGGGAGAAGCTGGGCAGGCGAACCTCAGCTCCGTCATCCCAGGAAACCCTTAACACTGCTTTTTAAAAATATAATTGTTAAAGAATATAGCCTAAAGAGAAAGAAACTGAATTATTCTCTAATGGTTCCTTGGTAGCATATGATAACTAGGTAGGAAATAATTTTACTCCTGACTCTAATTTGCTGCCATTTTCTCCTGTATGGTTAATTATTCTTTAATAATTATTATGACTAGTGGTTTCATTTGCCTATTTTGAATGCCTCAACTTAATCAGTAATCCTTCTGACCTTTAAAAAACATATTCTGTAATCTTTAAATTAAATGAGTGAAAAAAAAATCTGATTTACTCCCACCACCCCTCCAACCACCATCTGCGGTTACATTGTTTCTGAAAGACAGTTGAGTTACTGTCATATACCAGACTTGACTTTTATAGCCACTGGGGCTGCTTCAAGTCCAGGATCAAGTTTCCTGGTGGTCACAAGATCAGGAGGGCTCAGGATGATTTGTGTTTAGAGAGTTGAGATAGTGTACAATGTGGCACATTTGGTTGGTAATTTTATTTTATTTTATTTTTTACATAAAGAAAAAAAGTGAGCTGGGTGTGATAGTGCACACCTGTAATCCCTGTACTTGGGAGGCTAAGACAGGAGGATCACAGAATGAAGGCCAGCCTCAGCAACTTAATGAAAACCCCAGCAACTTGGCTGGCTAGACCCTGTTTCAAAAGAAAAAAGAAAAAAGTTTGGGAATGTAGCTCAGAGGTAGAATGCTCCTGAGTTCAATCTGCAGTAACACATACACACACACACACACACACACACACACACACACACACACACAGAAATCACTACACACACAATGGAGTCCCCTATTGCATCTTTGCTTACAGTTCTCTTTTGAGAATTCTCTGCAAAATTTCTACTGAAATTATTGCTTCTCCAGTATTTAAACATCTGATTATAAGACCACCTATCATGAGCAATTTAAGGTTTCCTGGTGATTTCCAAGTTAATGTCCAAAGGTTCTGCATTGAGACTTATCTTTTCATGTGTATTTCCTTAGTTCTTGGAATTATCTTCATGGTTGGATGGGGTGTTGCTCAGTGCCAATGATTTTATTGTTGACACTCCTAAGAGTTACCGTGTTGAGCTCATCCTGTCTCCTATTGGTCCGCTACTCTTGCTGTAAGCTGCAAGAAGCTAATAGGGGGAGAATAAGGTTAGCTTCCCTGATATTAGTTCTAAGGAAAATAGTAAAACTATGTAGGTATAAGCAATGCAGTAGGAATAGTTCCTATTGTCAAAAATATATCTTTGGCTGGATTTGAGAGTAATAGAATGAAGGATGGTCACTATTAAAGGAAGTCCATCTACATGGAGTGTTATTCTGGGCAGAATGTCAGTGCCTTGGGGACAGCACACCCTGCAGAAAGAGATAGTCCTTGTCCTCCAGGGCTCATGGACTTGGTTTACAAGTTGGGCATGGTTTCATCTGACTGTAATCCCAGTACTTGGGAGACTGAGACAGGAGAATTGTAGGTTCCAGGCCAGCCTCAGCAACTTAGCCAAGATTCTCAGCAACTTAGCAAGACCCTATTTCAAATAAAAAAATAAAAAGATATGGGGGTGCACCTCTGAGGTAGAATGCCTCTGAGTTCAATCTCTGATACTATTACTGCTACTACTACTACTACTACTAATAATAATAATAATAATAATAATGATGACAATAATAATAATAAGTGGTTTAAGGTTTCCCGTCTTCCTGATAATCACTTCTTCTCATTACTTGTTAACTCCACTTTGTAACCTTGATGTCATTTGAAGGACCACATTTTCAGAAGTTTGGGGTGTCTTGTCTAGAACATGCTGCTATACTCTTTTAAAAAGTGTTGGGTGGTAGAAAAATAAAATCAATTTATGGAAATATATGCCTTTTTGGAGACATCTATTAAAAGCTAAGGTGTTTTCTCTTTTGACTAGATATATTTTTTAAATCTTTTGTCTGTGTCATCCCCTTCCCTACCACCTCACGTAAGGCAATTCCAAGCCCATCTCCTGTCTTGTTATGTAAGCTCCCATTTCTCAGTGTCTATTAGGTGTAGAGTTTATCTGTGATGAACACTTTGCCACCTACCTATGGGGGCTATGATCCAGTGATAGCCCACCTGCAGACTGGCATCAGCCATTTGCTTCTTTGGTAGTGCTGCTGTGTAAATAAAGTAAATAACTGAGTATCTTTTGTTTTCAATCACTCATGATTCAAAATCTGGCCCACTTTCCATAAACAAGATGAAACTCTGCAAACTCAGTCTTGTCCATTTTAATACAGTTAGGCATGTCTTAGTTATTTTAGGGCCTCTTCCCTGTAGATGTAGAGCAAAACAGAGTGCATTGCCTACATTTTAGAAAATGTTTGATGTCTTCTGACTTATTGCTGAGACTTAAAAAGAACAAATCATTTCTTCTTTGCAATTATCTTTTTAGCCAAAGTTCTTCTGAGAATAAAGATGGGAAATAGTGGGAGAAGAAAACAAGAAACAAAAGCTGTTTTTCTTTTTGCAAACTCTAGTAATACAGATTATAACAAATAATAAAGGAGGCATATATATTATGTTTATCATATATGCATATATTAATTCAGTACCTGCTTATTGAATACAAAGTTCAAGACAAAGGGTAATCTGAATCTGTAGAAGAAATGATATGAAGTGAGAAAAACTTGCTTTTACAATATAGCTGTGAAGACAAGTGTGTTGGTACATGCCTGTAACCCCAATATTTAGGAAGCTGAGACAGGAGGATCAAAGGTTCAAGACCAGCCTTGGCAACTTAGTGAGACCCTGTTTCAAAATAAAAAAAAATAAATAAAAAGGAATGAGTAGGATGTAGTTCAAAGGTAGAATTCCCCTGGCTTCAATTCCCTGTACCAATGAATGAATGAATGAATGAATGAATGAATGAGTGAATGAACTAAATAAAATATGGTTCTGCCATTTATTTGCTTTTTGATCTTGTGCAAGTTATGTAGTTTTTCTGAGTTTTATACTTAGTGTTTAAAGTGGGGCTCATAGAGTTTATTCTCATCATGGGAAGGATCCAACAAACCCTGGACATGTCTTCTTCACTCTTCTCAACCATCTTACCTGCTAATCATTGTTCGGTGAAACAGAACTATTCAGTGAAGAACTGGAAGAGACCTTGAAAACCACCTTTAATGGTCCATCTCATTTTGACCATTCTTTTTTTTTTTTTTGCGGTACTGGGGATTGAACTCAGGGGCATTCTACCTCCGAGCTACACCCCCAGCCCTATTTTTTATTCTTTATTTTGAAACCGAGTCTCACTAAGTTGCGGAGTGCCTCACTAGGTAGCTGAGGCTGGCCGCGAACCCGGATCCTCCGGTCTCAGCCTCCCGAATGCTGGGATTACAAGC